>CAUYLG010006608.1:0-202145 GCA_963573385.1 Cacajao melanocephalus | reverse complement strand
TTTGTCAATTTTGGCTTTTGTTGCCATTGCTTTTGGTGTTTTAGTCATGAAGTCTTTGCCCATGCCTATGTCCTGAATGGTATTGCCTAGGTTTTCTTCCAGGATTTTTATGGTTTTCGGTCTTACATTTAAGTCTTTAATCCATCTTGAGTTAATTTTTGTATAAGGTGTAAAAAAGGTGTCCAGTTTCAGTTTTCTGCATATGGCTAGCTAGTTTTCCAAACACCATTTATTAAATAGGGAATCCTTTCCCCATTGCTTGTTTTTGTCAGGTTTGTCAAAGATCGGATGGTTGCAGATGTGTGGTGTTATTTCTGAGGTCTCTATTCTGTTCTCTTGGTCTATATATCTGTTTTGGTACCAGTACCATGCTGTTTTGATTACTGTAGGCTTGTAGTATGGTTTGAAGTCAGGTAGCGTGATGCCTTCAGCTTTGTTCGTTTTGGTAAGGACTGTCTTGGTTATACGAATTCTTTTTTGGTTCTATATTAAATTTAAAGTAGTTTTTTTCTAATTGTGTGAGGAAAGTCAATGGTAACTTGATGGGAATAGCATCGAATCTATAAATTTCTTTGGGCAGTATGGCCATTTTCACGATATTGATTCTTCC
This sequence comes from Cacajao melanocephalus, assembly GCA_963573385.1. Taxonomy (NCBI): domain Eukaryota; kingdom Metazoa; phylum Chordata; class Mammalia; order Primates; family Pitheciidae; genus Cacajao; species Cacajao melanocephalus. The sequence continues at coordinate 201,535 of CAUYLG010006608.1, read as the reverse complement.
CATCCATGAGCGTAGAATGTTTTTCCGTTTGTTTGGGTCCTCTCTTATTTCCTTGACAGTGGTTTGTAGTTCTCCTTGAACAGGTCCTTCACATCCCTCGTAAGTTGTATTCCCAGGTATTTTACTCTCTTTGTAGCAATTGTGAATGGGAGTTCACTCATGATTTGGCTGTTTGTCTGTAATTGGTGTATAGGAATGCTTGTGATTTTTGCACATTGATTCTGTATCCTGAGACTTTGCTGAAGTTGCTTACCAGCTTAAGGAGATTTTGGGCTGAGATGATGGGGTTTTCTAAATATGCACTCATGGTCATCTGCAAACAGAGACAATTTGATTTTCTCACTTCCTATTTGAATACCCTTTATTCCTTTTTATTGCCTGATTGCCCTGGCTAGAACTTCCAATACTATCTTGAATAAGAGTGGTGAGAGAGGGCATCCTTGTCTTGTGCTGGTTTTCAAAGGAAGTGCTTCCAGATTTTACCCATTCAGTATGATATTGGCTGTGGGCTTGTCATAAATAGCTCTTATTATTTTGAGATACATTCCATCAATACCTAGTTTATTGAGAGTTTTAGCATAAAGGGGTGTTGAATTTTATCAACGGTCTTTTCTGCCTCTCTTGAGATATTATGTGTTTTTTGTCACTGGTTCTGTTTATGTGATGGATTACATTTATTGATTTATGTATGTTGAACCAGGCTTGCATCCCAGGGATGAAGCCGACTTGATTGTGATGCATAAGCTTTTTGATGTGCTGCTGGGTTTGGTTTGCCAGTATTTTATCGAGGATTCCTGTACTGTTGTTCATCAGTGATACTGGCCTGAAATTTTCTTTTTTTTGTTATGTCTGTGCTAGGTTTTGGTATCAGGATGATGTTGGCCTCATAAAATGAGTTAGGGAGGAGTCCTTCTTTTTCTATTGTTTGAAATAGTTTTAGAAGGAATGGTACGAGCTCCTCTGTGCAACTCTGATAGAATACAGCTGTGAATCCATCTGGTCCTGGGCTTTTTTGGGTTGGTAGGCTATTAATTACTGTCTCAATTTCAGAACTTGTTATTGGTCTATTTAGGGATTCGACTTCTTCCTGATTTAGTCTTGGGAGGGCGTATGTGTCCAGGAATTTATCCACTTCCTGTAGATTTTCTAGTTTGTTTGCACAGAGGTGTTTGTAGTATTCTCTGATAGTAGTTTTTATTTCTGTGGAATCAGTGGTGATATCTACTTTATTATTTTTTATTGTGTCTATTTGATTCTTCTAGTTTTTCTTCTTTATTAGTCTGGCTAGTGGTCTATTTTGTAGATATTTGCAAAAAACCAGCTCCTGCATTCACTGATTTTTTGAAGGGTTTTTTTGTGTCTCTATCTCCTTCAGTTCTACTCTGATCTTAGTTATTTCTTGTCTTCTGCTAGCTTTTGAATTTGTTTGTTCTTGCTTTGCTAGGTTTTCTCATTGTGACGTTAGGGTGTCAGTTTTAGATTTTTCCTGCTTTTTCCTGTGGGGATTTAGTGCTATAAATTTCTGTGTGAACACTGCTTTAGCTGTGTTCCAGATATTCTGGTACGTTGTATCTTTATTCTCATTGGTTTCAAAGAACATGTTTATTTCTGCCTTCATTTCGTTATTTACCCAGTAGTCGTTCAGGAGCAGGTTATTCAGTTTCCATGTAGTTTTGCCATTTTGAAGTGAGTTTCTTAATTCTGTTCTAATTTGATTGCATTGTGGTCGAAGAGACTGTTTTGTTATGATTATCAGTTCTTTTGCATTTGCTGAGGAGTGTTTTACTTCAAACTATGTGGTCAATTTTAGTGTAAGTGTGATGTGGTGTTGAGAACGTATATTTTGTGGATTTGGGGTAGAGAGTTCTGTAGATCTACTAGGTCTACAGAGCTGAGTTCAACTCCTGAATATCCTTACTAATTTTCTGTCTTGTTGATCTGTCTAACATTGACAATGGGGTGTTAAAGTCTCCTACTATTACTGTATGGGCGTCTAAGTCTCTTTGTAGGTCTCTAAGAACTTTCTTTATGAAGCCAGGTGCTCCTATATTGGGTGCATACTCAATTTTAGAGTAAGTGTGATGTGGTGCTGAGAAGAATGTTTATTCTGTGGATTTGGGGTGGAGAGTTCTGTAGATGTCTATTAGGTCCACCTGGTTCTGAGTTCAACTCCTGAATATCCTTACTAATTTTTTGTCAACTTGGTCCAGAGCTGAGTTCAACTCCTGAATATCCTTGCTAATTTTCTGTCTCGTTGATCTGTCTAACATTGACAATGGGGTGTTTTAAAGTCTCCTACTATTATTGTATGGGAGTCTAAGTCTTGACTCTTTATCCAATTTGTAAGTCTGTGTCTTTCAATTGGGGCATTTAGCCTATTTACATTTAAGGTTAATATTGTTATGTGTGAATTTTCTCCTGTCATTATGATGCTAGCTGGTTATTTTGCCTGTTAATTGATGCAGTTTCTTCATAGTGTTGATGGTCTTTGCAATTTGGTATGTTTTTGCAGTGGCTGATACCGATTTTTCCTTTCCATATTTAGGGCTTCCTTCAGGAGATTTTGTAAGGCAGGCCTGGTGGTGACAAATTCTCTCAGTATCTGTTTGTAAAGGATTTTATTTTTCCTTCACTTATGATTAGTTTGGCTGGTTATGAAATTCTGGGTTGAAAATTCTTTTCTTTAATAATGTTGAATATTGGCCCCCACTCTCTTTGGGGCTGTAGGTTTTCTGCATAAAGATCCACTGTGAGTCTGATGGGCTTCCCTTTGTAGGTAACCCGACCTTTCTCTCTGGCTGCCCTTGACATTTTTTCCTACATTTCAACCTTGGTGAATCTGACAATTATGTGTCTTGGGGTTGCTCTTCTCGAGTAGTATCTTTGTGGTACTCTCTGTATTTCCTGAATTTGAATGTTGGCCTCTCTTGCTAGGTTGGGGACATTCTCCTGGATAATATCCTGAAGAGTGTTTTCTAATTTGTTGTTCCAAATCAGGTACACCAATCAAACGTAGGTTTGGTCTTTTCACATAGTCCCATATTTCTTGGAGGCTTTGTTCATTCCTTTTCATTTCTTTTTCTTTAATCTTGTCTTCATGCTTTATTTCACTAAGTTGATCTTCAATCTCTGATGTCCTTTCTTCTGCTTGATCGATTCAGCTATTGATACTTGTGTATGCTTCACAAAGTTCTTGTGCTGTGTTTTTCAGCTCCATCAGGTCATTTACATTCTTCTCTAAACTGGTTATTCTAGTTAGCAATTTCTCTAGCCTTTTTTCAAGGTCTTAGCTTCCTTGTCTTGAGTTAGAACATGCTCCTTTAGCTCAGAGGAGTCTGTTATTACCCACCTTTTGAAGCCTACTTCTGTCAATTTGCCAAACTGATTTTCTATCCAGTTTTGTTCCCTTGTTGATGAGGAGTTGTGATCCTTTGGAGGAGAAGAGGTATTCTGGTTTTTGGAATTTTCAGCCTTTTTGTGCTGGTTTTTCCTCATCTTCGTGGATTTATCTACCTTTGGTCTTTGATGTTGGTGACCTTCACATGGGGTTTTTGCGTGGACACTCTTTTTGTTGATGTTGATGCTATTGATTTCTATTTGTTAGTCCTCCTTCTAACAGTCAGGCCCCTCTGCTTCAGGTCTGCTGGAGTCTACTACCCAAGTAGTAGAGGTCTGGAGGTTTGCTGGAGGTCTACTACCCAAGGAGTAAACCTCCAGCAAACTCCAGCAGACTGGAGTATCGCCAGCGGAGGCTGCAGAACAGCAAAGATTGCTGCCTGTTCTTTCCTCTGGAAGCTGGGTCCCTACAGTGGCACCTGCCAGATGTCAGCTGGAGCTCTCCTGTATGAGGTGTCTATTGACCCCTGTTGGGAATTGTTTCCCAGTCAGGAGGCCTGGCAGTCAGGGACTCACTTGAGGAGGCAGTCTGTCCCTTAGCAGAGCTTGAGCACTGTGCTGAGAGATCTGCTGCTCTCTTCAGAGCCAGCAGGCAGGAACGTTTAAGTCTGCTGAAGCTGTGCCCACAGCCACCCCTTCCCCCAGGTGCTCTGTCCCAGGGAGATGGGAGTTTTATCTATAAGCCCCTGACTGGGCTGCTGCCTTTCTTTCAAAAATGTCCTGCCCAGAGAGGAGGAATTTAGAGAGGCAGTCTGGCTACAGCAGCTTTACATCTATATTTTTATAAGTATAAAATTAGAAGCTAATTAGATATAATGAATGCTCAAGTAAAGTAGACATATTTTCACATTTACATCCATTTCCAAATTTTGTGATACTGAGCTTGTAAGGAAGTTTAGTTCTGCTATTTGCTGCATTTGCTTTTCAACAAAAATTGTACTCAGTAATTTTCACCAAACTGTGTAAGGGCACTTAGCTTGTTGATAACTTTCATCAGCATTGTGTAGCTATACAAGTTATAAACTATTTTAAGGTTTTTCTCATCCCAATTTAGGCCTTAATTATTACTGTGCAGAAAACATTTTGCTGCAGCAACTGTTCTTTGATGTCTCTAAATCAAAACACAAGTCAGGATTCAGGTGACAGCAAATATAATTTAAAATAAATAAAGTTTCAGATAAATATCCTCTCTCTCTCTCACCTCTCATCTTCTCTGTGTCTCCCCCCACCTTTTTGTCTCTCTCTCTCTCTCTGTGTCTATCTTTCATACAACACACACACACACACACACACACACACACACACACACACACATTCTTGCCTCTAAAAAGAAAAGTTAATCATACTCTATTGAGAGAGTTGTGAATCAAAGGTTTCTTCTGCAGGAGTTACATCCATCTCTGAATTTCCTAGAGAGCTGCAAAGGGTCTTGTGTTTTATTCCCCTTCCACACTTAATCACTGGAATGTGGGCCCAGACTGAATGAGTAGCTCATTAGAATCACTGAGTTCACTGAGAGGATGAGAGATTCCTTCCTGGCTGGGTGCTAAGTGATACTCCCATATGGGTTTTGTGGTTACAAAACATGTGCTCAATATGGAGGTAACCTGTCTGGGAGAGTCCTGTCACTCCAAGGATCAACTGGAATGCTCTGGCAAAACACCTGACCTGGCTGAATGAGTTCTGTTGAATTGTTTAGCCTATGCTTTCATTTCAGCAACTTATACTGCATTAATGAGGTTATTGTTCCTTTGCCATCCAATTGTTTCCAAGCTGGTTTCTGCATATATGTTTTACATCCTTAACAAGAATGCCTGTCTCCTGCTGTTTGAGTCTCTTTCACAGTGCTGAGCAGGAGTGGAGCTTGCTAAATCATTGCTAAGTGAAGCAGTAGCCTGTAAGCATGTCCTGTGGGATCTGCGTCTTCAGATCATCCTGAAGTACTCAACAACCATGTCTTCTTCCAGGAAGAGAGCCCTACATAAACTGGTAGGGTTTGTTCTTTTAGACAGCTAAGAGAATGAGGAGTGGAGCTAGTGAAGAAGCAGTGAAGGAGGCAGTTCTTTAATGCTATCAGATTCCCAACTGATTTCAACAGTCTTAGAAGCTAGCATTTTGGGTAAATATCCCAGTATACTTGTCACAGAGTTAAGTAAAATGGACTTTCTTCAAAGGAAGTGCTTTTAATACAATAACTGTTTTTGTTTCTTTTAACCAATAGATTAAAAATTTAACACATTTACTAAATCTGGCATATTTATATATTGTATCTAAACAGATATTCAAGCTGCATTATAATATAATAATAATAAAAAAAGTTCTCAGGCTGTCTGTTAAGCCTTTGTGAGTCTTTGTGCCATTGTTGCAGTAGTGCTAATTATCAAGCAAAGACATCATAATTATGCAGAGCTTTTTAGCTAAAAGAAGGAATCTTGTTCAACACCCACGCACTGCACAATTTCGTCTGACCCTGTAGCAGTACTCTGGTATGGCCCAGAAATTTGTATTTCAGTTTAAATGTTGGAAATTATATTATTTCTCTCTCTCCCCATACCTTTTCTTCTTGTGAGTAAACTGTTTTTAGAAGGTTAAGGGAGAGGGGTAATGGTCTAAATGGGAAATATAAAACGAATGACCCTTTGTGAAATATATTATGCTCCTCATTAAACTTACTTAGTTAAATGTATTCCATTAAATTAAAATAAATAGGATTTAAAATTTTACCCAGGAGTAGTAAACGATCTTAACTTTCAACTTTATGTTAGATTCATTCGAAGAATGAATTCAAGTCCCTGATGTATCATAGGTCCTTGGCTTCCAGCACAATTTATGTACTAGTGCTGCAGACGTTTTCAAATTTAGTGTGTCTAAGAATCACTTGGGGAACTTTTTATAAATACAACTTCCAATCCAGATGCCCTCTTCTCTACCAAGTATCCTAATTTCAGTGATCAGCACTTTGAAAAATATTCCATGCGAAGGTGATGTAAATTTTATCAAGCTTAGCGGTCCCACCTTACTTCTTTTTCCATGATCTCTGTTATTGTTAAAATGTGGAAAAGCCAAACATGTGAAGAATGTGTGATTCAGGGAGTTGAACAGGATGGACCCACAATGTGTTTGACTTCCAAGTTATGTTTATCCAAATAATTGAGCCATTGAATCTCTAGATTTGGCCCAGGAGCCTCGAAGTGTCTTTGGAGAGATTCAGAGATTTAACTATTGATGTTAAGAAAATGGAACCAGTGTGTTACTCTTGTTTTACAAGTACTACTTTAAAAAAAAATTATAATCTTGCAAAGCATTATGAAATTCAATGCCTTCTTTTTGAGATGAGAAAACTTCAACCCAGAGAGATACTCAACTCACCACACAGCACAAAAGTGCAAGACAAGGATTCAAAAGAAAACCAGTAAGTCTTAACCCAGGGCTCCTTTTGTGGCTTTTAAAGAAGTCTGACTTTCAAATATCTACCTATCAAAAAATATAAAGTTTTCATACAATATATGAAGTGGGTTTTGTTTTTGTTGTTGTTGTTAAAGAGACAGGGTCTCGCTCTGTCACGCAGGCTTGAGTGCAGAGGCACAATCGAGGCTCACTGCAGCGCTGACTTCCTAGGCTCAAGCCGTCTTCCCGCCTCAGTCCCCCAGGTAGCTGGGACCACATGTGCACGCCACCACGCCTGGCTAATTCTATTTTTCGCAGAGACAGAGTTTTGCCATGTTACCCAGGCTGGTCTCAAACTTCTGAGCTCAGGAAATCCACCTACCGAGGCCTCCCAAACTGTTGGCATTATAGGCATGAGCCACCACACCCGGCCAACATGTGAAGTTTTAAGTTGCCTTCAAGTCATATAGTATATTCCTAAGAAAACCCCCAGATGATGAATTTTCTAGGTTTTGAATTCCTTTAAGAAAGCAAATTTTAGAAGTCAACGTATTTTCAATTGGCTCGTTATGGTTCTACTGCAGTTCACATGACATTAAGGACTAGAACAGCTCTAGTTTAATGGCAAATTTCAACTCAAATTCTTTTGTTACCCTGACTTTTGTTATAATGGTTTTTGTAATGAGATGGAGTTTTGAGTAAACAGTTGTTTTGTTTTTTGAATTTATTTTATATATGTATTAGTGTACACACACACACACACACACACACACAAAAGCACCAATGACATCTGACAACTAACTAGTTCTGTTCACCTTCATATTTTTGTACTTTCACATTTATATGTATATGTGAATAAAAAACCTATCTGAAATGCATAGGTAAATTGTATCAGCGATCTTAAATTTCAAGATCAAGGCAAGCACACAATTCAAGTTATCAATGAAAAACTAAAATGATGCATAGTATTTTAACCACATATCACACTGGGTCTATTTACCATTCACTTTGTTTCTCTGAAATTATTTCCTTGGCCTAGTTAGGCAAAAATAAAATAAAATATCAGCTCAATACTTCTGAAAAACTTTCAAATAAAAACAAAAAAAAATGAGAATTAGTCTTAGACAATTGTAACAGGTAAAACAGAGATGGATGTGGGAGGCACATTAATTTGATCAGGATTAGCACTACATTTTCTCACAATATGGAAGCGGTCTAAGGAATGGCATGAATGACGTGTACTGTGGCAAACGGACTCTTGAGTATGTACTTTTGAAACAGTTATTTTCTTTTCATTCTGAGAAAGCAGGCACAATGCAGAGAAGCCAGAGTAGACAAATAGATGAAGAAAACAGGCAGATGGGAACCATTCTTATTATACCTCTTTTTTTCTTGGTTTCGTAGTCTTAGTCATTGCTCGTGAAGGGTACTACAAGTATTTAAAAGGATAGATGCTGAAAACGTTTAAAAAGTTTCAGCCCAAACTGTATGGTATGTTACTTATGTTAACACATCCAAAACATTTTTGACTTTCAACATCATGCTAATTTATTTTTGGCACAATAAAACCATTTTTTAAATATGACATTGATTAAACACTGAGCTAACATTTATAAATTCATTTTCATCTGATTTCTGATTCTGTGTAAATTAACAGTTTTCCTTGATATATAAAATTATATAATTTTTAGGAAAAAACATTTCTAGGAGAATTGCCTTTACTCTTCAAGCAAGAAAGCATTCAGAATAATGAATTAGAAAGAAGAGACATCAATGGAAAAACTGAAAGTGTATGGTTGGGGTGAGTTCATTTTTTAATACTTTTTTTTTTTTTGAAGATGCCGGTAAACTATTATATACCTAAAAGAAATGATAAGAAGTCTCTAAAATGTGGATGAGCTACTCCCTGGCCAGAGTTTCCAACCATGGTGTCTTGATACACAGCTGTGGACAATGATCACTTGCAAAAGATGGGCCAAATTGTTTGACACTGGTACTCGATTTCTGGCAAGGACCAGATCCTACATGGTCTCTATCATCATATCACTCTAACTTTTGAGGGGAAGGGAAAAAGTGGAGTAAGAGTTGAGATAGATAATAATACTGGGTCTATCTGTGGAACTATGAACATGTGTGTGGGACAGGGGGAGGTCTAAATACCCCGCGGCTTGTGGAGGCCTGGGGCTCACCACGCATGCTCTCTCACCTCCACGATGTCTGAGTTTGTCCGGCTCTCATGCGGCTCATTGTACTCCGTGTACTTGAGAAGCACTTTGTCCATATCGGTGCTGGCATACTGGAACAGCTTGTTGGTGCTGTTGAAGATGATCAGCGCAATCTCACAGTCACACAGCACGCTCAGCTCGTAAGCCTTCTTCATCAACCCAAATTTCCTCTTTGTAAATGTCACCTGGAAAACAGAAAGCAGCCGAGATTTTTAAAAAAGTATTCGTGCATGTGTGGTTTTTTCTCTTCCTTCACAAAACAATGGTGTGTAGTTGTCAGAGCCCTTGGGCACTAACACATTTAGAAAGAAAACAAATAAATCTAAAATCAAGTTCTGTTTATCATTTGAAAATGTGTGATTTCTAGCTTGTTGCTGAATGTAAAACTGTAAATACAAGATTTAATGAAGGGAATTTTAATGAAGGTGACCAGGGAACTGGTCATGTTATTTTGAGCCAGTTAAGATTAAAAAAAAAATTAATTTCAGCATGGTTAACATCTTCCACAATTACTAATTAGTTTGGAGCTTGTTTTTGACTATTTGAAGAGTGGATATGACATTATGAACTTAGCATTTTAGATCTGTGTTCAAAAAAGCCTTAAAATTGTTTAGTTTCATGTCATTTAATTGAAAACACTTGAAGGGATATGACAGTGCTCTCAGACAATGTTGTATCCTTTTTTTTTCTTTTTTAAAAATATATGTATATTCTATTGCGTTTTAGGTTTTGGGGTACATGTGAAGAACATGCAAGATTGTTGCATAGGTACGTACATGGCAATGTGGTTTGCTGCCTTCCTCCCCATCACCTATATCTGGCATTTCTCCTCATGTTATCCCTCCCCAACTACCCAACCCTCACTGTCCCTCCCCTAGTTCGGACCCCACAGACCTCAGTGTGTGATGCTCCCCTCCCGGTGTCCATGTGTTCTCATTGCTCAACACCCTAGAAACCCAAAAGGGCATTGGGAAGTCCTTAGCCACAATACTCTTAGGGTTTTGGTTTCATTTTTCTGCATATCTTTCTTCTCTCAGGCCACAAACTGTAGTGTCAATGCCACCTTTTTTTTTTTTTTTTAATCTGATCTATTACCAAGATCCATATTTCTTTCTTCAAAATATTTCTCAGGTTCACACTTATTTCCCAGGCGACTCTATCTCTCATGTCCTTATCCCTTGAATTTTGGACAGCCTAGCAGCTTCCTGTCCTAGATGATCTCCCTGCCTGGAATCATTCCTTCCTCAATTCATCTCACACTGCAAAGCCTCACTCTTCCTGCTGTCTTTCTCCTGATGAGCTGTCTACAACAGCTCCCTCTCCCTAGCTTTGAAAACTTCCTACCTGCCAATCCTACCAAATACAAAAATATATTTCACTCTTCTCAATTTCAACCCTCTTTTAATTGAACTACAGTTTGTCGCTCCGGTCTGGCTACTGAAAAGGCATGAACATTCTCAATTATAAATCTTTATATGGTCCAGTGTTCCCCAGCAGGTATTCTGTAGAGTACTGATCCTATAAAATACCCCTTAAAAGTTCAATGGCCCAATAGGTTTGGAAAATGAGGCACATTGGTATATTAAAGGATATAAACCTTTTAAATTTGTTCAACCTGCTTTTCAAACCTATTGCTGATAGATTGTTTGTTCCTTTGCATGTTTTTTTATTTTGAGGAGTACTTCCTATCACTCTTCAGAACTAGGTTTTTGAGGCACATATTCTGGGAAAAGCTAATTTACTTAATTAAGCTATTGTTTTCAGAAGGAACCATTTAAACTTTTTTTCTTACCTTCAAATCCAACCCACCTTGCAGAGGCCAGCTTATTTTATCTACCACAGATTTGCGTGTAATTCCTAACTGCATATCGCTACCCTTCATCTTTCTCTTTGTCTCCAGACACCCAATGCCTGTCCTCCAGTTACACACCTATCTAAACATCCAGGAATCTCAGCCCCTTCAGAGCTCAACCTCATTATCTCTAGTCTAGAATCTGCTGCCCCTTTCGGAATCCCTATCTCACTGTAAACTCAGTTATTCAAACTGGAAACCTCAGAGAGAACGCCCCCCTGCCTTCTCCCATTCCCCATCCTCCCCCACGCGTAAACAGAAGAGGCTGTGGGCCAGCAAACAGAAAGCCTGACCTCCCAGTTTCCTCATTCCTCCACATTTTGTTAATTATTGTTTTACTTATCACCTTTTATTTTTCCTTAATGTTATTAATCACATTTTATGTTTTCAAACATGCAAAATAGAAACAAAAATATTCAAACTATACCAAATAAAAAGATATACAAAAATGTGTATATTTTCCTGTGAGATCTGTTCAACCTCTCTTCCACTACAGGGCATGTCCCACAAGGGCATATGCCGTTTTTATTTTGCTGACTACTCTATCCCCAGTGCTTAGATCAGTAGAGATATGTGGGCATATGGTAAAAATCTGTGGTATAAAAACTTGATAGGGGAAACTACTATGTGAAGTCTTTAGAAACATGCAAGTTGATGTATGTTGTACAGGTGATAAATTTTCCTGTGAAAATTTTTTAACAACTCATACACAAAACTTTTTAACAACACGTATATTCTTTACTTAATAATAATTATATTATTTTATCACATTGGCATTGAAGGTAGCATGGTAGAAAGCAAAGAACATAGGATTTGTATTCAAAGAACCCTAAATCTGAATGCCAAATTTGCTAGTCTGCAAAAGTCACTTAATTTCTTCTTCCTTTTTTTTTTTTTTTTTTTTTTTGAGACAAGGTCTCTATAGCTTCTTGCAGCATCCACTTCCCAGGCTCAAATGATCCTCCTGCCTCAGTCTCTTGAGTAGCTGGAGCTACAGGCATGCACCAACATGTCTGGCTTTATCTTTATCTTTTTAAAAATTTTTTAATAGAAATGAGGTTTCCCTATGCTGCCCAGGCTGCCCTCAAACTTCTGAGCTCAAGCAATCCTCCCCCTTTAAGCCTTTCAAAGTGCTAGAATTACAGGCATGAGCCACCCTGCCTGGCCTCACTTAATAAAGTTCTTTGAGTTTGATCTTCCACATCTGTAAAACAGAGATTTACACCTAGTCTTAGGGCTGGGGTGAGATTGTATCCAATAATGTGTGTACCGTATTCAGTATAATGGTTAAAGTAGGTACTCAATAAATATTAGTTCCTCCAGCTTTCTTAGTTAACAGAAAAAGAACTAGCGAAATATGCTTGTCTTGGTGACTTGAAATGTCTACCGATTATGGCTATTTGAGAATGTTATTATGATTGATAGAAAGATAAAGCTGAGCTATCGAAAGATAAAGCTGAAGTGATCACCCTTTGGAAAATAAGGTATTTACTAGCCCATATCAACCAGTCAATATTTACGCAGTTATGTTATTAACATTTCAACTTGGATAAAGCTTCTTTGTTGTAATTGTCAGTGTCTTAACCTTCTATTTCATCTTTATTGATTATCCTTCTAAAGTACTTATGCTAAAATATAGCTACTGTTTTATTTTCATGTCTGATTATCATATTACTTTAGAAATTTTTATTGTTTTATTTAGATGAGTCATAATTGATATTAAGGATGGGCTGAAAACTATCTTTTTGGAATGAATAAAGAAAAAATCATTACATAGAGCTGTACTAAATGTCTTTTAATATTTCTTTTAGATGCAATTTTGATATGAAACTATACCTGCATGTTGGCATTTTATTTAGTAAAATAGGCTACAGAACACATTCAATACAGAAGGCACTAATCCAGACTACTTTCATACATCTAAAACCACTTTTAATCAGACTTCATGACCGCAAACTGTATGTGGAATGTCTCAGCATAGTACAGTTTCTGTTGTACTCAGACCTCAGAATTTTGCACGTTACAACACTCACGATCAAAGTATGTTTCAGGACAGATATATCATTAAAGCCACTATTTGTGTTTACTTTTAGTACTCCTCAATTTTTGTGTAACCAAATAGGCTGCTAGATAATGCACACTTATTTAATAATACCCGTCAGAGAAGTCAGCGAAGATAGCTCCTTCTGCAATTTAAAACTGCAAACTGAAATGATGACTGTATTAAAGCATGCAAGAAAATATCTTCAAAATCTACTCTTAATTGCTCTAAATTTAATTCTGTATTGTGTTCATATTCTTCATAGCATACTCAAAATGCATTTTATAATGCTTTTTCTCATTGTTCATAGTTAGATAAAATTATTTTTAAGCATTAGGCTTTCTAAAGAGATCTGGGATATTACTCTTCATTTAAAATATGCCACTCAATGACAAAGATTTCAATTCTGAGCTTTTATACTTAAATAATGCATTGTGATGATTACATTTTTCTTAACTTAATCATAGTTTGTAATGGGGACAAGTCCATATTTCCTTTTAAATAGCATGTTTGGAACCTTAGGTGAGGCAGAAAGAGGTTTTTATAGTAGTTAGGCAAAGAGTCGCTCTTTTCCAGTGTTTACATCAGTCGACATGTTATTAAATTAAACAGGCTTAATATGTGATATAGCATAGGAAGGAGAACTACTCTGTAAGTTTTTTATTTTATGATTTTCTTTATCTTTTTGAATCTTTAAATAGCCCCAAATGTGATGATGATATGGTAAGTTTTGTAGTGGTCCTGAGTTTTAAACCCTAGCATAAGATGTCATACATCTTATGTTGATAATGGCTCTAGAACCTATTAGGTGTAAAGAAAAACAAATTAAAATGGAGCACTCTCTGCATATCAAACATTATGCTAAGCAATGTTTATTGAACATTCTCTACGTCAGACATTTGTGCTAGGTACTGTGGCTTCCATTACATAAAATAATATCTCCTTTGTTCATATCACTTCCTTGTGGCTGGAGAAAAAAGTCATTTAATTCCATAACACTTAAAAGGAATGTTCTTTATTTGGAACAAAATGCATGTCTTGGCCAACAGATTTTATTTTCAGTCGTGTCTAATAATCTGAATTCGTATTTTTATATAGAGTTGGGTGAATTCAGTTTCTGTTTTCAGACCAACTTTTTCTCTAGACTGAGCTAGAAAAATAATAGTAGCTGTAAATTAAGTCAAGATGAGTATGAAATGAAATCTGCCTTACTGATTCTTTCTAATCTTGTACTTGGTGAAAGCTGATTGTGGTATTACTCCCATCTCTCCCTTTCCACCTGGCCACTGGCATGCTCCCATCATGCTGCAAGGCTTAGTTTAAATGCCAACAACTTTCTTTGAGGCTTTCCTTGTCACATTCAGATAAAACTCATTCCTTTCTCATTGTCGTCCTCCAGCACTTTTTACAAATCTTTATTATCAGCTCTATTATTACAAAGAAGTTGGTTGCAGATGAGTTTTCCCTTCTGCCAGATTTGAATTCCCCAAAACCCTCCCCTCAAGCCTCTCACAGACTCTGACCAGTGGCCAATCAATGAATCTTTGCTGAATGAGTGGAATGTGGAATGGAAATACTCTGTTTTGAAGTCTGAATGTTTCAATGTAATTTTATGTTAGAGTAGATACTTTTTTACTTGCCTTTTAAATAATTTAATCTCTCAAAATAAGATATTTTGGACACATACACCTTTATTTTACTACAAAGTTTACCTTATTAGTTACATAAATCTTAAGATAAAGTAATTATACTATCTTGGAATTTATAATAAAGAAGGAAAATGATGTCTGGAGAGAAATATATATATGTAAATATGCTGTAGACTTCAAGAAAGACATACTTCAAAAAGTTCAGAGAAAAGTTTTTTCTTTTTTATCCCTAGCCTGGGTGACTCATGAAAGATGAAAAAGTCTGAAGATAAAAATTTAATTTTACAATCACAGGATACAGAGAGAATGGGGAGGATCCATGGGTTCAGGATGACTGAGTTTGTTCAGCAGAAATATACTGAACTTTCTGATGAGTTCTGATTTTCAAAGAATAAGCATTTTGAAAAGTGATAAAATCCTCATGCACAATTTGAGACTGGGTGGTAGTAATTTCACTGCTTTAAATATGGCTGATGAACTATAATTAATTAGGCTGACTTAATTGACCAATGTTAAGTTTAATGGAAAGTCTCTAGTAAAGTGCCATGGAGTTCAGTACTTTTCCCATCCCAGGCAACATTAGTTTAGAAGGGGATGTAGGAAGGCAGGCTTATTAGACCTGCATGCAACATAAATCTGGGTGCTTGAGTAAAACCCAATAGGTGATAGTGTCTATATCCATAGCTCCTTCTACAGCCTTCAGAAAGCTGGGTTACGATCAAGATGAATCAAATGGAGGTAATTTGAAAGTCCACATTCGTTTTTGTAAAAAACAATGACAAAAGCTCAGGTTGGAGAAAATTATGGAATTTTGGAAAAGGATCTAAAGTCATAGTATTCTGTAGTGGTGATTAATTATCCTACTGATCTTATTGTTTGTCAGAACCATCTTTGGTAGTATATTCAGTTCTGAGGGTTACATTTTAGAAGGCACTGACACAATTAGAACATCTATAGGATGGTAAACAGACTGATGTAGGGTTGGAGAACAATTTTGCATGAGCAACTATTGAAAGAATCTGGAATGTATAACTCAGAAAAAGACAGAATTAAATATGAAATGCTAAACATTTTCTAAGGTCTGAAGCATTATGCCTATGTGAAGAGGCACATGAGTTATTGTGTTTTGTTCTGTAGAGCAAAATTAGAAAGCGTTGTTGAAAAATCATAAAGAGGTTCAAAACAAGGGAAAATCTAGTGATGAGAACTGCCTAAGAGAGGACCTAGTCTCACCAAGCAGGAAGCAGCTCATTTCTGAATATATTCACATAGAGCTGCATATCAAGGAGGGTCTAGAAGGGGTTCCTGAATTAGGCAGGAAGTTGGACTAGAGACCTTTAAAATATTTATTCTTACTTTTAAATGCTCTTAATCTATGCTTAGGTATCATAGAGCTTTGAGTTAGGAGTGAATGGTAATATGGTTCAACAAGCATCCACCCTACAGAATGGCCTATGTTTTAATTACTCAGTCCCACCAATACGTTATCATTATTGCCTCTAATTTCCACATTTCAAGAAATAAAATAGCTTTTTGTAGCTAGAAGAGACATAAGAGACTATAAAGAATTTGAGGAGACCACATTAAATGATGTATGGAAAATGCACAGAAAAATAATTATCCAGACTGATAACATAGAAAATTCATATTTTTAAAGAAATTTTAAAGAAGCAGGATATATGCATCATGACTGGGCAGTGTCATATAGAAAGAAAGGCGTAATAATTGAAAATCAAGTCCTGGCTCTGCCTTTTACGAGCTGTGTGCCCTCGGGTAAATTGCTTAACTTACCGGAACCCCAGTTTCCTCACTTGGCAAACGGAGGTAATAATAGGCATCAAATAGAGTTTTATGAGAGGTCAAGTAAGGGAGATAATACAAGTGTAAATAACTTGTTGACTGTGAAACACTTTACAAGGCAAGTAGTATCTTCTCTGATGCACCAGGCTTAGTTGCTCCTTGTTATATATTGTAAAATACTAGTCTCCTAGGACCTATCAACTTGTGTTACCATTATTTACTCAGGTCTAGATCACAGTGTCTCTCTCAGGTATGTCCTAGCTTTTCTTGAGTACCTGGGCCATCTTCTATTCATTCTTGTAACCTGACATCCAATAAGAATACTTGGCTAAAGAAATGTGTATTGATAGAATGAATAGATCTATGGACAGAAGAATTATAGTGTTTTTTGTAATCCAAAATGAATAGCTGAAAATAAATTGCTATGGATGCTCAGACTATGTTAACAAGAAGTTTGTCGCTGAAAGAGGGAAATTTCACATACTTGTTTTATGTTTTTTGTCATTTTAACTTATAGTAAAAACTTACATTTGGTAAAATTGAGCAGGTGAAAAATGGGACTGGGTCACATTTTGTGCGTGGGTTTGTTGGTGCAAGTGAAGCATATCATATTTCTAATATTATTTTTTAGATAAGAGTGTTGCTTATTTGATGATTTTTTTTCTAAGAAGTTCAAAGATTTTATAATAAATTATCTCCCTACATTCGACAGGATCTCTTTGAACATATTCTTTAACGCAGCTTATCATCCCAATTTTTCAGATGAATACTGTAAACAAAGACATGAATGGCCTTATCCAAGGTCCCTAAATTTGTTCCTGGATGGACTAGAAAAATAACCCTCCTCACACAAAATGCATCTTTCTTTCTGTTAGTCTGAAGTGTTCCTTCCCTCTTTTAGATAACTATGGATTTTAGGAGCTGAAGTTCAGCTCAGTATAGACCCAGTCAACTGTTTATTGAGCAGTGTGCAGGCACTGTCATTTGTAATGTTACATTAAGAACCATCAGAGATTCTGATGAGTGCAAGCACATTAACGCATAACATATTAATTAATTAATTAATGTAAGGATAGCTTTCTAGGTTAAAGTCAAAAAATAATACTAAGAACACTGAATTGAGAGCAAGTTGGTTTCTAGGTTCTGACAGTAAATCAAAGCTACTTTTGTATAGACTCTGCAGCCAACTCTGCCCTCAGACGCTCCAGCCATTCCCACTACAACCGCTGAGAACCGCATGCATGAACTAGTGGGCACAAACTAGTTCTATATTTATGGATGTTTATTTTAATTTCACAAAATGGGAAGAATTTTGGTTGGTAGTAAATACAGGTCTGCCTACAGCCAGAATAAAAAAGGTGGGCCTCTGATTTACACAGGCAATGTAAATAACAAGTTTTAAAAACAGAGAAGGAGTCCTGTATCATTTCCTACAGGGTAGGGAAATTAGTTTGACTACTGTGCAACGGAAAGGGCATTTCATAATCTTTCTCTACTCTACATGCCTGCCCCCTCCCTTACCCTCCCAGGTCCGGCCCCATTCATAAAGTCACCTCAGAAGAACTTTCCTGCCATATTAACTGTAGTAGTTCTAGCACCTTACAGAAAAGAGTTCTGAAAGAAAAGGACCTTTAGAAACAGCAGCTACCCACATGCATAACAAAAATTGAGGCCCAACTCCAAATGACTTCAGATGCATCACTAAGGGAAGCAGCAAACATCTCATTTATGGGTCCAAAATACTTCTTTCCACCAATCAGAATATTTTTAGCCTAATCTTAAAAGAACCTTAGGGTGCTCAAATGAATGGCTATTTTTTTATTTTTTATTTTTGCCATTCTTTAACTCACAAATAGTAGTTTCTTTGTTTTAGGATGGGTTTGGGACTCGTATACCTAGCTAATTTTATTTTCAAAGGTTTGAGGTTTTATCATTTTTTTTCCCCTTCAAATAGAGTCATGATAAATATAACCCTCATTCTGTGAAAATATTTCAGGTCAGCTCCTCCTCCTCATCCCCCCACCTAGATAATCTCTCAGTTTCCTCCCAGATGAGGAAACAGAATGACTACTGAGTGACAGATGGACAGTTCACAGATACAATACACTCTGTAATCCAGGAGCCACAGGTCTTCCTATGTGTTTAAAGGGTTAGGGCTGGAGTCAAGAGTCTGCAACGACAATCTTTAATTGGAAAAAAGGGAAATGCCCTCCTAAATGCTCTTTTTCCACCTCCTTGTTCCTGACAGTAAGTAATGGCACAACTGTTCTAAAGTATTCCTCTTCAGTTTTATTTTGTTTAATTCAGTCTGTCATTAGAAAGGCTTGCAAGCTTTAGGCCTGATGATTACTCTCGGTGGGAGGAAGCAGTGCCACTGCAGACTTGTGTTCTAGACAAGCGCTCCTTTATACAATGACGGGGCCTGCCATCGTAAATGAAAGGCTCTTTAAAGAGCAGCGAGGGACTCTTTTAAGCAGACTGCTACCACGTGCTTGTAACCCTCCAGCATAACTTGCGAGGATGAGACAGCAGTGTGTTCTGCTGCAAAGGGGACTATTGTCCTCATTAGCCTCAAGCAAACTGAGCCTCCTTTTGCTGAAATATAGTACTATTTCCAAAGGATTGTCAAGCAATAGTTCCTAAAATTCTAAACACGATAAAAGGATTAAAATAAGGGGCTTGGAGTGTGGAATTTAGAAATATATCAACCCCTCACCCTAAATCAACATCCCAAATCCCAAAATAAAACTCTAAATCTTATGCATTGCACAGTATTTGGAGGAAAAACAATAAATCACAATTAGATCAAAATTCAATAACTGCACATTAATGAAATGAGCATTTATTAACAAACTCACAAGAGTTTGAGTTTTAAAATTTGTGACAGTTGAATTCTGATACATTTGTCTACATGAGGAAAAGGAAAAAGGATGACTGAAAATTATTAACTTGATCAAGATTTAAGAGATTTTACTGTGCCCATTTTAAAGCATAGGAATGTTTTGCCTTTTGAAAAGAGAAGACGAACACAGCATGCTTCACATTTTTTATATGTGCTGCTCAGGTCTGCCTGGTTCGTTGAAGGGCTGATTTACATTCTAAATCCAATCTGTATATGCAGTCATAAAATAAATACTTCTGTTTCTCCGTATCTCATCTACATAAGAGATATAATTTGAATCTGAGAAGAATCAAATAAACTAGATTAATATTTTGGGAGCATAAACATGTTTACTGGTTCAACAAAGCCAAATGTACCTAAGGGAAAGGTCAAAGGATACTTCATTCCCTGCTGAGCAAATGCTCAGGAAGCACATTTGTCTACATTTTCCTGTCATAACAGGAAGAGTGTAACTTCTTCCTTTCCACAATAGCTTAGGTTTTACCTCCTAACTCCAGTATTTTCTCCCCCAGGGCCTTCCAAATCAATCCTTGCAAGACAGAAGGCTGTCTCCGTTACAGTTTCCAAACAGTTACATTTGTTGAAATGTTATTTAAATGTTAGTGATTTCTTCAGCTAAACTGTTCCAATTTAAAATTAAAAGTCAAACTTCCAAACATTTAGACTGATTCTCTAATTCTTATTAAGGGTCCAACCTATTTCAAAAGAAACACAAATACACATTACGTATTATGAAATTTTAATTTATTGCCTTTTGTCATTTATTTATTTATTTTTTAAATTTTGCCAAAGCCATTATTCTCAGAAAGAATAAGTTTCCAAACCGCCTTCCACAAGAATACATTGGGATGTAAACTGTAAAAATACTTTTAACGCAATAATTTTGAAGTAGTTTCATTTTGAACTAAAATGTTAAAGAAATTCAGACTGCAGAGGACATGGCTTTTGAAACAATTAGCATCATGTCTTTTAATCCACAGTTTGGAAGAAACTTCTTGGTTTATGTGGTCTATTTATAATGTTAATATTTTTAGTGTTGGTTTCTCAGTAATACAATGTCACACAGTTTGTGCATTTGCAAAGCTAAAGGTGACCTGTAGCAGACAGAGTGGTGTGTGCATGCATTCACAGAAGTGAAAGGGGCCATTCAGTGTCAACTTTCTAAACAAAATGAGATACAATAAATAAAAGCATTAGATTTTTTTTTAAAATAACACTTTTAAGTAGAAATTATACGAGATACACAAATTAGAACTGGAAACAATAAAAACCCTTGAGGCCCTCAAGTTCAAAGAAGAGTGACAGAATTCTAGAAGAGACAATTATTCTTTTCCTTGTAAAAATTTTGGCCTCTCTCAGATTTCCTACCAAAGGAAAATGAATGAATGACTTTGACGGCAGTGGGAGCATTACCTTTCAGGCAGTAAAGGAATAGATCTAGCTGACATAAATATAAAATATCACACACCAAATGGCATAAATAGTAAATGGGTGGCACACTATTGCTGTGATCCCACTACATGGGGGGAAGACTATCTGTGAATTATTTTCAAATTACTAAGGGATAAAATGGAAATGAATGGCCTGAGGTCACAGCTGTTAAACATACATCTGAGCATTCTGCCTACTGTTTTTTTTTTTTTTTTTTTTTTTTTTGAAACTCTGAGAAGTACTATTTAGGTCATTTTCCCTTCTGGTTTTCTTTTTCAACCTCTTCAATCACCAGCAATTCCAAATCTTTGAATAAAAACTTTTCCCTTGGTAATTTTAAGATTAATAAAAGAATGATTTAATATATATGCATGAGGAGCTTTTAAGAAGGCATCCCCAACATGCAGCAATATACCCTGTAATTCAATTTGTCCTAAAATAGTACTATGATACACCCTAATTTTACTTATCTGAAATAAGTTTAGTATAATTTTTAATACATGTGTTGGGGAGGCAGGCAGCTGTTAAGAAATGAAACTAAGAAGAAACAATCATCAGTATCATCACTATTATGAGATATTTTCAGGCTTATTTTGGATTTAAAAATTGGAAAATCAATAATTTTTCACTGATTGAGCTTTTTATTCACTAGATCTGAAAGAGATTCCAGATAGTTACTGATTAACTAATATAATTCTATACTAACAAAAGAAAAACTGGCAAGTCTGGAAAATCTGTTTGTGGAGGTGGCAAAAAAAAGTACATTCAACGGTGGTGACTGTATCTTTCCTCTGTTCTCCAACTTATGGTTTGGAACTCACTGAAAAATTATTTTTTTGAAGCAATTAATTTCTATTTCTCAATTACCCAGTTACTCATATTTAAAGAGTGAATGTATCTCTCTTTCAACAAATTTTCTATTAGGTTATAAGAATAACTCCCAAATTTAGAACTGGAAGTTGGTGAAAACCAGGAAAGAGTAAAGAGTAACATTTTTTCTTTTTCAAGAGTCACTTGAGGGGATCTATACATCTCTTTTTATTTTTTAGTTTAGTCTCGAACAGACCAGATTTAGTTTAAAAACACATCAGTATGTGGAAACTGTCAGAAACTGCATCTACACTGAACACATTTTTTCCTGCTATTTTTCCTAGTTAATTTTGTGTAATTTATAATTCACATAAAGAGACTGAGATAGGGACATGAGAAGAGGAAATGTTAGAAAATGTAACAGCTATGAACTCCGAATTCTTTTAGTCATAAGGGGATGCTCCTGTTCTATTAACAGGAGAATGTTGCTAATCGTCTTTAATTTGTGCTCCAGTATTGCACTGATAATTACATGAAGTTTTGTTCGCTGGCAAAAACTATTAGTGTGCCAGATCTGATGAAAGAAAAGAAAACTTAAAGCATTCAAATATATTTCTTCCTTCACTTACTATTTTAAGCCCAAACTGTGTTATTTGACAAATATTTAAATACCTTTTTATAACAAGTTGCACAGATAAATTTGGGTTTACCTCTCCTATCCTTTAAAAGTAGGAAAGCTGAAATTTTCAAATACAAACATACAAGTAAATAGGTTTAAGCTAAGCATGCCTAATTTTTATATATCTTTCTTCCTAATATAACAGATATAACAGATTTCTAAATATATTATTTGTAAAAAGAGTCATATAAGGACAAGACTCATTTAAAAACCGTTAAAGGCTACAAAATTACAGCTAGATAAGAGGAATGCATTGGAGTGCTCTATATCACCAAAGCGGGACCATAGTTAATATATCTTACAGTTTGGAATAGCTAGAAGGAGGATATTGGATGTTTTCAACACAAAGAAATGATAAACGTTTGAAATGATGGATATGCTAACTACCCTGATTTGATCCCTATACATTATATGTATTAAAACATCACTGTGCACTCCAGGAAAATGTGCAATTATTGTTAATTTTTAAAAAATTTAAAGAAAGAAATGAAACAAACAAAAAGACTCCCCAAAACCATCTATGCATAAGAACCAGTTTGTTGTTGAATTTTTTAAACCTTTGCATATATATGCTATTGTAAAATACATTGAAAGTGTCAAATAAAAAAAAACTGTTTCAGGAGCATGATTAAAAATTGGTACAATGTGAAAGAGGGTAAGATTATGATTGCCTAACTGATAGAGGTATTTCAAGGGTAAAAAGAAAAAATGCCGATGGAGAGACTGAATCTGTAGTGTTAGCATAAGCTGGAAGCTGGTAGTGATAAAAACGGTGAAAAGCAGTTAAAAATAATTTGGTCAGTAACACATATTTGAAAATAGGTCCCACAAGTGGAAAATTTGGGAAACAACTCGTCCCCATCCTTGTCGTAAATCCTTCTCTGCAAACGTCCTGTGTGATCTTTCCTTCCTGTCCACAAACTATCCTCTCTGCATCAGCCCGCTCCTGCTCTGGTATCATTCTCTAGCCCTTTGTTAGCTTCTGAAGGCTGCTTTGTGCTGCTGCTCTACCTGTTCCACTTTTCTCTATGTCCTCAATACCCTATTTAGGTAAAACCCTCATGAAATGAAGGTTTACGTAGCATTCCTTATTATGCTACACAGCACAAGAGTTGTTTTGATAGAAATCACATTAACTATAATAGCTAATGGTTCAAAGAACTTGAGTCTTAATAGGAATAGCTAATAGGCAAATTTATTGAGCACTTATTATGTGATGGGTGCTTTACATTTATTACCTGATTCAATTATCTCAATGACCTAATGAGGAAGGTGCTAATTGTTTGTAATCCTCACTCTACTCATGAGAGAACTGTTGAAGCTCAGAGGGGCTAAGCAACTTGCTAGAGGGTCAAACAGCTGGTAAGTGGCAGAACTGGGACCAGAACTAAGTTGTGTGTCTCTAAAAACTGTGCCTCTTAGCCATTTGATTATACTGGATGTAGCATAATGTAATTGAAAAGCAATGACATAAAACTAAGCTCTTAGCTATTATATTACACTAGACACATCATGACATAATTTTAAAGAGCAGGATTTGTTTTGTGTTGACTATGAGAGATTTGGGCTCAAATTTTGGTCACTTCCCAGTTTTAACCGTACAATATTGAGCCAGTTATTTAGAACTTAATAGGACCTTCAAAGCTTTGCATGATCTGGGTTCTGTCTAGCATCCAATCTTTTCTCCCACTTCTCTACAGTCATATACCAGGCTCAAGTCCCACTGGAACTTCCTTCAGCTCCTCAGTCAAGCTCTTTCCTCTCTTAAGGAGCTTTGCAAATAACTGCTTCTGGGAATGCTGTCACCTGCCTAATTCTGACTCATCTTTTAGCTCATCTTTTAGCACCTTCTCAGGCCTTTCTCCAACCTTGATGTAAATAAAGTACCTCCTATTATTCTTTCATAGCCCATGCGAGTGAAGTGTTTGTTATATATTTTCATGTTTCATGTCTGTTTCATTCTATCAGGGATCCATAAACTGTAGCGTGCAAGCGAAATCCAAACACCCTGTTTTTGTTAGTAAAGCTTTATTGGAGCACAGCCACACAGGTTCATTTACATATTGCATATGGCTTTCAGACTCCTAGGGCAGAACTGAGTGATTGAGACAGAAACTGTAAGGCTCAAAGGCTAAAAATATTTGCTATGCGGTCCTTTACAGAAAAGTTTGCTGACCCCACCCCTGCAAAGCAGAGGATAAGCTAGATGAGATTCTTGTTCACCACTGCATACTTAGTGTTAGGTACACCACAGTCTAGTAATATTTGTTGATTTCACAAATAAATGAATTATTCAGCCATAAAATGGGACTTATTAATAAAAATCGGAATTATATATATCTATGTAGTTCTTGGCATATAATGGGTAACTACTTTTATTAAGTTGTCCGAAAACTTCTGTAAGATAAATTAACAATTCATAATGTTATTTTTACATACTTGCTTAAGAAATCCATGTTGTTTAAGCATGAAACTAAGAAAGTTTCTGTAAGCTTGGAAATGTCACAAAAAAAAACTAAATAAAAAAGGCTGTCAATTTTTATTCTCACCTAAACTGTTTTATGTATTGAAATTTCTGAATTTTAGCTGTTCCCTACTTCTGTCATGAAAGACAGCTAAAGTAAAGGTAAAATTCAATTTAAACCGCATTCTGTTTCACAACAGTTTTATTTCTTAATGATATACAACTTATCATATCAGTGCTGTAATATTTCATTTCACACTTGAAGTCAGTATTTCTTTTTCTGGCAAAAGCATATCTTGTTCTGTGTATAGCCAAATAAACAAGTGCAACAGCAGAGCAGTTTTGGACAACTTTTAAGAAAAGATGACAGTGAGTCATTGTATGAGCTTCTACTAGACAGTCTACAGTGGAGCACCTTCAAAGAGGGCACAACAGCTAACATTTTTCTTTGGAACACGTGAACACGCAGTTGAAAGAAAGCCCAGGTGAGGGGTGCCTCTACACAGTATGGTATGCTATTTCACATTTGCTGGTTTTGTTTATCATAAGTGACCTACATATTTTAGGCATTTTCCCAAATGACTCTTACAACCTCTCTCATGGTAGGTGAGAGGTGCACAAGACAAGCATTTATATGTAAGATGTTTAAAATTATTAATAGCCATCTAAAATAATCACCGAAATATATATTCAAACATGGCAGATTTCAGTTTTACCAATTCTGTTTAAAAGTATTGAACTTGCAGGCCTACTGTAACGACTGGAGAAAAGAGTAAATATATCCTAAATTCTAAAGAATAAAATCAAGAAATCTATCTTCAGAATTCAAAAAAATGGTAAGTCAAACTAGGCTGAATTTAAATAATTTTTCTTCTTCTAAACTTATTATGACTTCTAACATCAATGAGAGTAAGAGCAATTGTAGCTGCAACTACATTTAAACAAAGAAAAGATGTTCAATTATTAGCTCAAAAGTATGATGTTAAAATTCTTTTTTTTGTTGTTTTTTCCTTTGTTGTTGTTTTTTGAGACAGGGTCTCACTCTGTTGCCCAGGTTGGAGTGCAGTGACATGATGATGGCTCACTTCAGTTTTGACATTTCAGGCTCCAGTGATCCCCAAGTAGTTGGGAACACAGGTGTGTGCCACCACCACACTCAATTAATTTTTTTAACTTTTTTTTTTTAATAAGAGAACACATCTCCCTATGTTGCCCTGGCTGGTCTTGAACTCCTGGGCTCAAGTGATCTGCCTCCCAAAGCACTGGGATTATAGGCATGAACCACCACTTCCGGCATTAAAATTCTTGTATCCCTAGAAATCCTGTCATTGGCTACAACATGGGTGAGACTAACTGGAGGACATTATGTTAAGTTAAATAAGCCAGGCACAGAAGGACACATTTTGCATATTCTCACTCATGTGTGGGAGCTAAACATTTTTTTTTTAATTGAACTCAGAGATAGAGAGTAGACTGATGGTTACTATAGGCTGGAAAGGGTAGCTTGGCATGGAGAGAGGAAGGGATAAAGTGGGAATGCTTAATGGGTACAAAAATAGATAAAATAAATAAGATCTAGTATTTGGTAGCACACAGGGTGACTACAGTTAACAAGAACTTATCATATATTTTAAAATAATTAAAGGAGTAGAATTGGAATGTTCCCAATACAAAGAAATGATAAATGCTTGAGGTAGGTATACCTCAATTACCCCGATTTTAATCATTTCACATTGTTTACCTGTATCAAATCATCACGTGTCCCATATTATATACAACTAGTATGTACCCATAATAATTAAACATAGAAATTTAAAAAATCTTGTATCCCTGTGTTTTGTTTTTCTTTATAAAGCATAATAAAAGCTTATGAATTCAACCTGAAAAAATTTTCTTCTAACTTTGCAAGCAAAAGAAGATACAATGAATCTCATAAACGTAAAAGTTATCTGGTATTGGTAATAAAGTGTAAATGCTAATTCATACGTTTTTGACTCTACTCAAAATAGGTTCTGGTCCAATTAACAAGGTCCAACCAGTGTTACATGATGTTCAATATTTCAGTCTTAATTTCAGTTTCAGGCTATAGGCCAATTAAAAATTAGTGGTTTTCTATTGACATAACTATTGCTTTTGGGCTTGGTCCACAGCAAGAAACAAGGTACATGAAAACACTAAAGGAATCCACCATAAATCTTAGCATTATTCACCCTTTAGTTCAACATGCAGCCAAAAATAATAGTTCAAGTCATGTGTACCTTAAAATAGATAATAATTTAGAAAAGTATAAACGTGAAAACCTGAAAGTTTCTCTACTTTTTAATGGCATACTGACTTTGATGGTATAAATAATAATTTCTATTCATTATAATTTACACATGAAACAACATTACATTTAAAAAATGAATCAATCAGTTCTAGTCCCATTTATATGTCCAAGAAGACTAAAAGGGACAACAGAGGACATAAGTGTGTGTATCTGTGGGGAAATTACAGTCTGGTGGCTGTCCCCAATGATGTTATGTAGCCTTCTTCAGTGTAACTGGGCAATAGGCAAAACACTCTTCTCTTCCACAGTCCAAAAACAACTTCTCTGCAGCTTCCATGATCCACATGAGATGGGTGGGACCCAGTAGTACTATAATTTCTCCCAGGAGCATTATTTGATATTTAACATTAGACAAACTACCCAGCTGACCTTACATAGCCTAACTAAACCCATTCTGCCCAAGTTGAAGAAAAATAGAGTCAAATTGCAGGCATTCGTGATACACAAGTCTTTAATGCTGAATTGAGCATTTGAATGTGTAAAGTCTTCACAATGATTAATTGTATTACACAGACATTATCATTGGCATTCCAGAAAAAAACTATATCACCATCTGCCTCTATGTTTATCAAATTCAGATTTAAAATGATATGAATTAACTGTTAGTTCTTGCCTATATGTTTTAAGTTATTAATATCTTGTGTGGGTGTTTTCTTTGTTGTTGTTGTCAGCACATTGTTAAAATGTTTTGGATGTATTTCAAAATCTCATTTACTATGAATAAAAGGAAAGCCATTTTTATACAGGGTATTTACCCTATATATTATAAACCTTTAAATGAATGACCACAAAATGTCTAGTTCCCATGAATATATATTTGCTTGATGATGTGTGCAATGTAGCAATGTTACGCTGATTAACTCTTAATTATCAAGCTATTCATGTCACACAAGTACAGTTCCCATTTAAAATTCATATTGAAGTGAAAAGTGAATAATCACAAATGTGTAAACTGTATTTCTGACAGATAAAGTGATTTTTTTCTCCTTTATATATAAGAGACTATCAGCACTTTAACTGGCCACATTTAATTAACCCAAACTTCTCTTAATAGATGCTTACACATTCAAAATATTTTCAGTACCCTTAACATAGAGATAACAAAATTAATAAATAATGATACCAAAAAGTTTACTTCACTCACCTGTCTGTTACGTTCATCCATAATCCTCGTAATCTGAATCTTTTTTCTCCCCATAGTCCCCGTTTTTCTTCTCTCTCTCGTTCCTGAAATTATGTATTTTTTCCTTCCTTTTCTTTCTCTTTCCTGTTTCCTCCAAACAAATCTCCTTCTTCAGCACTTGCACAGCTCAGTTCCCAAATTCCTGCATTCGTTCCTGCTGAACAAAAAAGAAAAATTAAATACCACTCTAACAGCAAGTCAATTTCATAAGAAATATCATATTCTAATTTTATCAAGGAAGTAAACTATACGCAGCTAAAGCAATAAAATGAATAAAAATAACTATTTGTTAAAAGTATATGGTATATCAAAGACAGGAGCATATCAAGTAGGAATGGTTTATTTTTTAACAACTAAAATAATCTCGTAAGTAATTTAACAAGTCGTTTAAGTGATGCAAACTATGCTTTTTTAAAGACTAACACTTGAAATGTATTTTTTTGTAAAAAGTTTGCTAATCTTTTTAATGAAATTAGGTGACAGTTTCACCCTTCTGTTATGAAAAATTACCTAAATCAGAGAGTTAATGAACCTTTATGTACCTGTGTATGCTAAGTAGGGCAGCTAATTCATTTCTGAAGGGAAAACAATCTCCTGTTTTGACAGCAGAGGTGATAACGTCCCTCGTTATGCAAATAGGATGGACGATTATGAAAGTGCTATTTGATATATGTAAATGTCAACTAATTTAAATCTAAATCCTTTAATCTTACTTTTAAAAAATTACTGCTTTGAGAACACTGTAAAAATAATATGGAATATTTAATCTTACATTACAAGCACCTATCAGCAGTGAGGTCTTTTCTTTTTGAAAGCCCCTAAACTATATCTTAGATAACAAGAATCAAAAAAGATAAGCACTGATAGAAAAGAAAAGGTGCAAAATTAAGATGATTCTTCCATTTATAACCATATTTTTATAACAAGACATCAGTCCTCTAAATTTAAATATTTAGAAACAGACGTATCACATGTCTTCCTGGAGTAAGATACAAAATTGACGAAGCTTCGTATTACATACTGGAGATCTCTGGGTCATGAATTAAAATTAGAGAAGTGATCATCAATAACATGAGAAATGCCCAAGAAACCCAGAATATTAAAAGTATATACTTCTCTTAGTTTTAAATTACCTCTGAAAATGTTTGAACATAATGCAAATGAATTGCTCTGAAATGTGAAAGTTAACAAGAAAGCATTCCACAATGGTTTCTTCACTTCCAAGCAACAGCTCCAAGTATTCTATTTCATTTTAGGTCAATGAATGCAACGACTTTACACACTGCTCATAATTTCCCTGTTTATTTTAGCTGGTGTCTGACAACGGACCTGATAAATTCCCGCATGTATTATGTAATGCTAAGTCAATGTCCCAGCTATTTAATAGATTATTTGGCTCCAGTTCAAAGTTCTTAGAACAGGAAGGCTGTTACATACTCGGTCGGACCAGCAGCTGTCTTTTGATTTCTTTAATTTAATTTCTAAATTCTTTATCACTTTGGGTAATTTTTTTTTAAGTTTTTGGTGATTATTTAATTGCAGAAGCTATTATGACATAATCAGTTCTGGTGGATTAAGTGCTGCTTAAATACTAAGATTATCCATTCTCTTTTGCCCCACGCCTCTCTACTAAACTGCAGTTCACTTCTGCCTCTCAGAATATGTACGTTGAGTAACATTATGACCACACAGTGCTCACCAAAAACTACTGCTTCGGCTGTAATTTTAAATGTTGGAGGTGGTTCAAAATTTTAAAGAGTTATAGAAACAACACACATTTGACAAATACACATAAAAAATAGTTATGACATATTGAAATCACATTAAAATATGAAAAAACCACAAAACATAATTGCATCATATATTTGATGTTGCTAGACACTGTTCATCCAACTATTTTTAGAAAAAGTCTTAAATGTCACTCAATGGGGCGACTTTCCTGTGTTTCCTATGGTCTTACCTTAGAAGCAAGCAGCATGTTAAAATGATATTTCCCATGCATGTGTAAGACCCCAAAGATACAAACAAGCTTTCTCTATCACAGAAAGCCAATCCATGAATCCACAGCAAATGCATATAGGACAATTTCCTTTCCTTTCATCTAGCTGAGGCCCGTGGCACTATCGGCTTACAGGACTATGCCTGCCTAAGCGCTTATTCACTTCAAGGTGGAAGGTCAGGGTGAACAGATTAGAGTGTGGTGATAAGGCAGGAGAGACAAGAACATCTACAGATACTGATTTCAAAATACAAATAACCAAACAAGCAGCGAAACATCCTTGGAGAAAACTCTCAGAAAGACAGAGTTCCTGACGAACCAAACTTAGAAGAGTTCCTCCATAACACCATCCCATATTTCACAACTTTGAATGAGACAATTTTTAAAAAGAGCAGAGCAAGGACTTAAAACAAAATTTTAAAACATGACGGGAAAAATATTTGCAAAAGAGAATGTGTGTATCTATCTATATAAGTGGTTGATAAAAATGCTATTGAATATATTTTCTTTTTTGAAATACGCAAAACAATGTAGAGAGAAGCAAGTTTAAATTTCAGTAGAACTATACTTTTGTTTTCTGCATAAATAAATACTTCTTGAGGTATTGCCTTCTGAACATTTCTAAAATGCAAAAGTTGGTATGAAGTACACATGCAGAGTAATGTGTGGTAATGGTGACACTAAGTAACTGGTCATGAAGTAAAGTCTCTTATGAAACGTGGTTTAGAACATTTTATTATGGGTCACCACATTTCAAGGCTGTCAGTAAAAATTTAAAGAATTAGGAAGGTCAACAATTAGCTCATGCATTGTTTTCTTAGCATAACATTTTCTCTAACCTAATTTTTATGCAAAAACTATAAGGTCAGTTTCAAGTATTAATTTGCAGAAGGCCTAGAGACGCGAAGAAAGAGATTATTTAACTTTAGTAATCTGTAAAACTGTTCTGTGTGTATATGAAAAGGAACATAACAGCTAACCTACATGTAGTAAAATTTCAAGTTATGCTGAGAACTTTCATTATGCACAATCAACCATAAGCTTAAAATAATTCCAACAGCCTTTCCGCTACTTTTTCCCACATGAAAGAAGCATTCTTGGAAAATGACAGAGCTACATATAAATAATCAGTAATTTTTTAAAAAAGAAGAATAAATGCTCTACTATAGTTATACTCTGTAGGGTTACAGTCTTCTCCATTTCTTTTCTAAAAAAAAAAAAAAAAAAAAATGCCAACCCAGATAAAAGAAAACTAAAATGAAGCTGCTTACTAAAAAGGGGAACTTCATTATGGCAGGCTTCTGTTCATTTTGAGTTTGGCATAAGCAGGCAGATGAAGGCAAAGTAGTTTGAGACCCAAGTCGAGAAGAATTTCTTCTGGACAGATGCTAAAGATCATTCTCCCACTGGGCTATCCCATTTACAAACAAGTTCCCTTGAGTGACACATACCTCCCCCTCCCATCCCTTCCTCCCTCCCTCACTCTTTCTTGCCCTCTTCCTCCCTCCCTCCCTCCTACAAATCTCTCCCAGTAGCACAGAAGAATTTTGACAGAATGGCAGGAAACACGCACACAGACTGGTCAGGGAAGGATATGATGTCAGCAACCACGAACAATAAAAGGTGTAAAGGTGCTTCCTTCCCTAAACTGTTCCAGAAGTGTAAAATGGGAACCAAAACTCTCCACTTCCTTCTCTGAGCAGAACCGTCTGAGTGTGCTGTGCTGCACAACCCACACACAGAGGCCTTGGAGAGGTTCAGATAAGGGACAACAAGGACAATTCAGAGCTGGGGCGTGATTTTTAATTTCCATCTTTAAAACACCTGAGAAAAATCCATGTCAGCTCTAGGTTACTGTTTTATGATGATTGCTTTAAGAAATGAAAATTAAGAAAACAAACATAAATTTACGTCACTGAAGTAGTAGACAGATAAATCTCAATTATTGTTTACAAGGCGTTGCAAAAATAATCGTACACAGTTAATGCAGCTTTATAATTGGAATTTACCCTTTGAGGCAAATGAAAAATTCTATGCAAGCAAAGACCCAAAATAGATAAATTAAAACTTTCGGTAAAAAAGAAAAAAAGAAAAAGACTCATGTAAACCAGCAAAAAAAAAAAAAAAGAAAAGAAAAGAAAAGAAAAATCAATGCATGCTGGTAATATGTTAATCATTTGTTTGCTCCCACATTAAAGAAAAAAATATATACTGAGGGGGAAAAGATTCTTATGGTTATCGAGGCTTTTGGGTTCTCTAAAAAAAATTCAAACTAGGAACCAAAGTAAATAAGACAAACTTTGCATCTATAGTGAAACTATTTAATCTCCTCACTATTAAGTTCTTTCTAACATGGAAATGGCATTCTACATAAGGTTTCTGTAGGAAGAAAACCACATATCAAGTGGATCTGAGTCATCATCAGATTTCAATCATCTTCCCACAACACTTTGATTTAGAAGTTAAACATAACCTTCAGTTATGTGTTTTGATCTTAGAGTGAGACTGCCATGCCACATTAAAAGATGTGGGAAGAAATTAATTCTCTTCTGCTAAACTTATCTTTGCAAAGCGTGTATTTTGCTACAATAAGTACAATGCAGTCACTTAAATAAAAACAGGCTATGAATAATGATAAAACATTGAAATATGTGATGTCAGTTTTCAAAGAAAAAATTCTGATTTTTTAATTCATATTAGCAAATATCTTTTTCATTGATTTAACATTTTCACTAACACTAGCATCCTCAAATAACGTTTTGTAAAAACTCAAAGCTGAAAACTGAGCACACTCTATCACACCACACCAAATAATACTGTTAAATAAATACAAGATGATTATACCATAAGGGGCAGAAATGATCATAAAATGATCATAAGCCCAGTTGCTGCTAGCCTGGTATTACTAAATCAAGTAATTAAATGATTCATTATCTTTTTAAGTGGAAAACTTTGCTCAATATGTTGCATCTAGATACATTTAGCTTTCTACTTTATGATTTGTTTGAAAAATGTATGAAGCATGCAATTATATTTTGGTTAAAATGAACAGGCAGAACTTTTACTTTTCTTCCATTAAGAACTACTCTAAACTTCAAAAGGTATAACCAAATTATTATTCCTATTGACGTTTGACTATGTGTTGTCTTCTGAGTTGAGGAGTATTTCCTTGGTCTTAAAGTTGCTCCATTGCTCTCTAAGCTCTCCATGTATTTTATAAACGTACCATTACCCTAGCTATGAGTGCAGTGTGAGTTCATTTCCAGATCACCCAGCCAAGATTCATTCTTCTAAGGATAATAAAAGAATAGCCATTCTTTTCCAGTAGGTAAATACCATCATGCCATATGCTAATTTATTTTTCCAGTTTTTTCCAATTTATTCCAATTATTTCCAATTTATTCCAATTCATCCAATATGATGAATTTCAAATCATCTTCAAATCTCAGTAGCATGACACCACATATACAGATAATAAATAATGTTGACCATCTTTTCCAGCTCCTCACACTTGCCATGCTCCTTCCTGCCACGGGGCCTTTGTGTACTATGCAATTCTGCCTAGAATGCTCCTCCTTTCCTTTTGCTTTTGTGCCTCCTTAACTTCTCCTTCATTCTGTCTCAGCTTCAGTTTCACCTCCTCAGGAAGTACTCCACGCCTTCCTGATCACATCGAATTTCCCTCTCATAAGGTCTAAGCACTAAGTCCTTCTCCTTTGTAGCACTTGCCACAGTTGAAACTGTATGTTTGCTCGTCTTCCTCGACATCTGTTTTATCTGCTTGTTTCACTTTTTATCCCCTGTATATATCCTAGTGTCAAAACATAGAGAAAGAGCTAATAACTGTTAGTTGATTGACTGAATTAAGATCTGTACCTCTCAACTGATGTATTTTCTTCAGCTTCTACTTTTCATGACTACTACTAAAAATATTTTACTATTTTTGCTTATATAGAAGCAGATTGATAACCTCACTTAATACGTCATCACATTTATATAGCATCTCCTATGCGGAATTAGAATCATTTATACTGAGAACTGGAAGTTGAATGGATTTTGGGGTCGGAAAGATCAGGGTTGGAATTCTAGCTTGGTCCTTGGATGCTGTGTGACTCCAGACTGATTACTTAATCCCTCAGAACTGTTGTTTCCTTGCCCCACCCATAACTGAGAAAAAAATTTTTCATTTGTAGGATGGTTATGATCATGAGATGTGGTACTATATATGAATGCTGGGAACATAATATCACCGGGAACATGGCCTACTGCTTGTATGCTTCAACTTCTAACAGATAATGCCTCATTTATCCTGTAACAATAATCACCAAATGAAGAATAAATTTACAGTGTTAAAAAAATTAAGAAGTTTCTCTTACGTATCAGCTACGGAAGAGCTTCAGGCGGCAAAAGTGGAAATAACTTGGGAAATATATCAATTTTCCCAATGACCACCGCTGCTGAGAACTCTACATTAATGCTTCTAGTCCTACTTTAATATCTTTCCCTAAGGACAAAAAGAGATGAAATGTATGTCAGAAATATAATAAGCCTAAAAAGGAACTCGTTTTCAAAACCCCTGCAATTAATTTAATAAGTGGGCCTAACCTGCCATTATCCCTGACATAAATCATTTTATTTACACAGTTCCAGAATTTAGGAGGCACATGCCTTTATACAATTGTATTGCATTATAAACAATTTAATAAATATGAGGGAAGCACAGTTTCCCTGTCATAGTTCTCCATGGTATATTTTGTCTTGCACACTTTTCACACTGCAGCTGAAACAGCATTCTCTATTCCCATGCCAAAATAAACTCCAAATGGTCTAAATATGTGAAGAACTTTGTGCTATCCAACCCTACCACAGCTTTTAGTCTTTCCACACCATATTAAGTAATTAATTCAGGATTCTATCACGTCTCTGTTTTTCTAATTTTTCACAACAGTGCAGCCACCATGTTTTATTTCAAAGGCCTCTTAGAGACGTGGCAGGGCTCGCCACAAAGGTAAAGCCTGCACTGTTTTATCACAAAGCAAGAGCTACTATTTAGCATCACAGATTGTGTTCTGTTCCCCAGCTCTAACCTCTCAGTAAGCACATGCAGCTGGATTTTTGTTGTTGTTACTGAACAAAGCAAGTTAAGCACTATACAACATCAACATCACTGAAACAAAAAAGTCTGCAAAGCAAGCTAGGCTAGAAGTGGAAGATGTTGCTATTACAGATTTTCATCTCATTATGACAAAAACATCTGAATTCCCGGGCATCTCATGATCCTGTTCATTATACTCTTCATCTTTAATATATCATGTTTCATAATTAAAATGGAAATGCTCTAAAAATATTTTTCTCATATGCCTATATGTGTTGAACACATTTTTCAGTCTTACTGATACATTTGTGTATGTGTGTGCACACATATGTGCACAGCACATGGAGAAACACACTTTAGTCTTTCAAAATGTGTAAATAAAACGGTAAGAGTACATTTTAAGACACCTGAGTTGTCTTGAGTATTATCACCAGTAAATAATCACAATATTATTAAGATCGTGGTGTGAATGCCTAAAAGGACGCTTTCAGTAAAAGCTTTATTTTACTCTGCATTCAGATATTATGTTAAGTGATTGAAAATTATGTCCTTGAAGATAATTTGCTTTTTTCATTATTTATTTTCCAATTTATTTAACATTTAAAGATGACCTTGAAATGGGAAGAAATAGCATTGTCCTCTTACCAATGCTTCTGTTGTACATTAAAGAGAAAATGCTACATAAATCGTCTGTTATTTAAATGGAATGTCATTTATTTTTATCTCTAAACTTTACACATTTAGGAAGTTTACATAAAAACCTTACATGCTAAAATATGTGATGTTCAAAATGCCATAATAGTATCTCTCAACGTACATATGATATTGCTATTATATGTGGCTCAACATGGAACTCAGTGATTCATCAATTTTTCTATTTCTTTTCATCTCTTTTACAGCATCCTAATCAACCTAATTAAGGCTTTGTTCATCTGAAACCTCTGATGACAATTTGTTTAACTCTATCCCACTGTGGTCTTCTTATAAGGAGAATTAAATCTGATCTTCTGACAGCAATCATTAAATGATCCCAACTGGCCCCAATTAAGCCACATGGCTCATGGGCTTCCATACAGTCAAGTGCCAAGTTCTCTGTTTCATTTACACATTGTTCTTTACCTTGGTTTATTTTCTTAAACCCAGTTAAGCATGTGTCTTATCAAGTGGAACTAAATTTCCTTATGTACATTAGCTCAAGACACAGTGCATCAATTGACCTTGCAGTCACACAGAAGTATCACACAGGACTTCTGAAGCCATTATCTATAGCTGCAGGGGGACTAGTGAAAAAGAATCTTTACATTTATTTACTAATCCTGAAATTGACCCATATGTACAGTCTCAAAATAATACACGTGTTTAAACAGTTCTGGCTAACATAAATCAATAATAACTTTTCATTTGGCCTGTTTATAATGATCTTTTAATAGAATATTATCTGTATTTAGAAGTTGGGCTTAATATTCCTTTCTTTAAAAAACATTTGAAATTATCTCTTTACCTCCCTTTTAAAAAGCAGTACCAAAGTAAGACTTCTGAAGTTAACCTTTCTTACCCTTAATTTCTGCTCTAATTTTTTCACATGTGCTCAATTGTAAGTTCTGTAATGATGTTCCCAGGCCTTCCTACAAGCGCAGGTAGCCTCAGGATTTAGAGCTCATTGATTGTGTGCTACTCCAGGGAAATGACTGATTAAAAACAGCCTCATGAGGAGGAGTAGCTCCTATTCACATCTGGCTATTCTTATTCTAAAGTCTAATACCTGTATGAAAATTTGACCCATAGATTTAGATTTTGAACAACTGCAGCAGTTTACCTAGAATCCTTTACTTTAGATGTCAAAGCAGAAACAGTTAAATTAATCCCACTATGACTAGTGTCTGACACAGGTTCTGAAGGCTTTACTCAATTACCCTGACTACTTTCTTGTGAATATAAACAAATGCACTGCATTTTTATATCTATTTTAATTATGGCTATCACTGATCATCTGTTGATATTTGATGCAGGCTATCTGTCACAGTTCTCATAGCAGATGGATTAGAACATATCTGTTCATCCTAATCATACATTAAAAACTGACGTTAGAATAGAGAATTGGAATGCATGCTGTGCATCTTATAGGACATTAGCCTTGATAGGACATGTAATTGTTTTTATTACTCGACCAACAGATGTAACCGCAAAGAAAAAAGAAAATACAATGGAATTTTTAACATAGTGATATATTTGGTAACACCTAGAAAAAAACATTATGTGCATTTTCTTTATGATAACTAAATATACACCTGATCGTCTATTCACTTAATAACTGTATTCCCCTCAACAGAGGAAAATTCAAAATATTTGTTACAAAATGCTGATGATCTAGAAAATACTTACCAGCCTTACAACTGGCTGACTTTTAAAAATGTGTAATAAATGTACTAAAATTTTAGTAAAGCAAAACAGACGCTGGGTGTTCAATTATGAAATATTTCTCATGTATTATAGTAATCTCCAATAAGATTTGATGTTAATTTTAGAGCATGCTTCTGCTAAAAAGGGCAAACCCTGCAACAGATTTAGTACAAAGAAGCTGAAAATATCCTGTGGAAAAAAAAAAAATCTGTAGAGAAATCAGCCAGCCCAAATCCTGCCATTACTCAGCACTGTAGTGACGTGCGGATGTTTGTAGTGGTTTGAGGAGCCAGCAGGGGTGGAAACTCTACGTACTCGACTCCAACGTGATTGCAATTGAACCTCATCAAAGTAAGAGCTCATAATTTGTCACAGAAAACAGCCAATTAACATATGTTAGAAAAAGGCTTCATAAAGATAATATATGATTAAAGACCCAGTGCAGCTGCTGAAAATCAAAACTATGCATTTAAAAAAGAAATCTCAGCCTGAGCTTCCGTATGGTTAAACTGATAATGGCTACTATGATTTTTTTTTTTAAGTAGAAAAATATAATTATAGTGCTTCTTATAAGTTTGGGGTTATGGCAAGAGAGAACCGGGTACTGTGACACTATTTACTATGCCTTACTTAGTTCTATAAATAGTTGAAGCCCTTGCCAAAACTCTGTAGCTACTTTGTTATAGTGCTATTTTAAAACACAGACCTTCATTGTGAGCTAAATGGCCTTCAGGATGCACTTTGTAGTTATAGCATTCCTCTCAAAACTATATCCTCCCTTTATCTGTGCAAAACTCCAGAACAAGGGGCCTCTCCATGAGTGTCCCGCTCACTGTAAAACATGCTGGGGCTGTGTAACACACTATTTGAATACTTCAGAACTTCTGTCGGGGTGGTGGGCAGGAAGGGTGACAGCTAATTGTCAGAAATGACATGAAGGCACACACATGGAGTTCAGACCCTCTAACAGGATGCAGTCCACGCTGCCTGCCACGGCTTTGGAGCAGACCAATTACATGTAACATATTTGGTGTATTCTGATTGTAGATTTTAGGTTGGACTACATGGGAATGAAACCCTGGCTAAATCACTGTAATGGGCTATACCATGAGACAAAATCATGATGCTTAATATCACAGGTATCAATGACAAAATTCAGTCATTAGTCACAGAGACGTGAAGTTGTCAAGCATGATGCCACGTGCCGGGGACACCACTGAAAACAAAACAGAAAGTCCCGGTCTTCATGAAGCTTACATTCTAAGGGGGAAAAGGGTGACACACAAGTGCACCAATATGATGATTTTAGATACAGAAGTGCTAGAGAGAAATAACCCAGTAGAATGGACGAAGAGGTGATGAAGTGGAGAAGGGCAGAGGTGGGCATCTATTGGGATGGTTTATAGGGAAGGGTTATTTGAGGAGATGACATTTGAAGAAAGCCCTGATTCACGATGGAGTCAGACATTATTTGGAGGATGAATACTCAGTCACTGTGCCTGATTCTGGTGGTATATGCCTGGCCAAGTCATAGTTTTCTAAACCCCCATCTCTTACTCTATAGAATGGGAACAGTAACAACATATACATTCTATTATGAGGATGTGAGGCTCAAATAAAAGACAAAAACGGCCAGGCACAGTGGCTCATGCCTGTAATCCCAGCACTTTGGGAGGCTGAGGTGGGCAGATCACAAGGTCAGGAGTTTGAGACCAGCCTGGTCAATATGGTGAAAACCCATCTCTACTAAGAATACGAAAGTTAGCCGGGTATGGTGGTGGGCACCTGTAGTCCTAGCTACTCGAGAGGCTAGGGCAGGAGAATCGCTTAAACCTGGGAGGTGGAGGTTGCAGTGAGCCGAGATGGCACCACTGCACTCCAGCCTGAACAACAGAACGAGACTCGGTCTCAAAAAAAACAATAAATAAAAAGGTAAAACCATACTCAATTGTAAAAATTCAAATGGATACAATTTAATTTCATACACTCATTGTGTAAACTTGTTTCCTTCACTTTGATATTATATAATTTAATAAAATATATAAATTCTTTGAAGCCCTAGGAATATAGCATAATGCAAAATATTTCTAAATTGGTATCATGAAATGTGGATTTTTCATGATGGCAATGGCCACTAGCTGAAACAGCTGTTTTCATTTCACAATGCTAACTATGGATAACACCACGAAGAATCTGATCAATACAATGGAAAATGTCTGCAAGCGTAAAATATAGAATTATATAAAAATCACACTTTTTTAAATTTGAGAAATAAACAATCTTAAAACTATACTAATGTAACTTGTCAATGGGTAGGTTGATTTATTTCCCCTCTCAAAGGACTCAACTCCCAAGTAATCAGTAGAGCTTTGATTAAGATGTCAGCAATATTTGAAAATCCCAGTGTCTCATGCTATTGGAAATATTCACATATCTTTGGACATCCCCACATATAGAGTAAGCTATGTAGCCTCAAGCCAAAGAGATTAATTTCCAACTTGGAATGAACAAATTGAATTATCTAGTATTTTAAATCAAAGAGTTTTTAAGAAAAAAAATACAGGCTGGGCACGGTGGCTCATGCCTGTAATCCCAGCACTTTGGGAGGTCCAGGCAGGTGGATCACCTGAGGTCAGGAGACCAGCCTAGCCAACATGGTGAAACCCCCATCTCTACTAAAAATACAAAAAGTTAGCCGGGTTTGGTGCGGGTGCCTGTAATCCCAGCTGCTGGGGAGGCTGAGGCAGGAGAATTGCTTTAACCCAGGAGGTGGAGGTTGCAATGAGCCGAAGTTGCACCATTGCACTCCAGCCTGGGCAAAAAGAGCAAAACTCTTGTCTTAAAAAAAAAATTAAGGATTATAAATTCTAATAAATAGGACAACAGGCTCCAACTTTAATTTTAAAGGTTGTGAAATAGAAATGTCTAATGACAAGCGATATTATTTTAAGGAGAGAGTTTAAAATTTCCTAGGATATTTTCAGTTCTCCCTACTTTGCCATTTTTTTGGAGGAAGTTGTAAATAAATTTGATTCTTTATTCCAAACCATTTTCTTCTAATTTCTTGTTTGGTGAACATAATTTCGTTTTAAAACAGGGTAAGTTATATAATTTACTATGAAGCCTAAATGAACACTTAATCAATTTTCATCAGTCAAATACCCTACAAAACAAACAGAAATTTGGAAAGTTTTTAAAAAATCAAAACCATATATATGTTTCTTTTCTAAATGTATCATGGAATAGATATTTATTATAACAAAAAAATGCATTTGATTTTCTTCTCAGTGTTAACCAGTATTTCACATTGCATTCTCACCTCCCTCCCTGTCTATCTAGTAAGATGACCTCTGGTGTACATTTGCTTCACCATCCAAAACCCAGTCATGACTGCATACAAACCAGGCATGGAAATATGAGTTTCTCCTCTCTACTTGCAGCATTCCCCACTCCATTTTTTCATTTCATCACCTTTCTTTATCTCTTTTTCCACATGTTTGGAACTGAGGGGATATGGAAAATGAAACTGTCAAAGGGCTAGGAATAGAGGTGTTCTCAGACGAGCAAAATGTTTCCTCCATGCAATCCAGCCAGGGCAAGGACAGGCACCATGCTGCAGAGGGATGCTGCCCGAGGCCAGAGTGAGCTGAGACGGTTTCTAGGCCGAAGGCCCAGCAGGAGGCTCCTTATCTCAGCACGTCTACACATTCTGTCCCAGGCTGTTTTCAAGGATAGCCCAAGTCATCCTTGGCAGATAACACTAAACGGAAAGTATTACAGTACTTCCCCTGTAAAAAAGACCATGTACTATAGGTCAGAAGCTACTAAAATGGATCCTATTTTAGCCTGATTCTCTCAAACCTAGACTCTAAAGGAACGCACTCTTGGGTGGAGGCAAGCTCACGACCTTCCTTTCCTTAGAGATCCCAAAGTGCCTAAATTAGCATTCCCCAAAGTGGATTCCAGAGATTACTGGTTCCTAAGGATTTTAACAAGCTGTTCCTCAAAAATAAAAAAATAAAAAAATAAAAAAAAAGTCTGGAAATCAAATACATTTGGAAGACTGATTTATTTGCTATAGGACTTTTCATATTCTTCTACATGCTGAATGCCAGAATCTGGAGTATTTCCCAATATATTTCAGATATCCTTTGGAAATGCTAACTTAAAGAGAATAACAAGCTTCTTCCCTCTGAACACTGAATACACTGCAGTGCTGAAATACCTCAGAACAATACTCAGCTCAGTGCCTGGCACAAGGAAAATATATACTGCTGAAGACATGATAAAACAATGGAATTTTTTTTTGTAAGTTTTACCAAAAAAGTGCAAACACAAGATCAGGAGCAGAAAACTGCTGTTCACTTGAAGTAAAAGTATTAATAATTTTGTCATTAAAGAGTGAAATTTGTTTCCAAAGCCCAAAATGCTAAGCACAAAGCAATACTGCATGGCGAAAGGAAAGCTCCATTTTGAGT
Organism: Cacajao melanocephalus; assembly: GCA_963573385.1. Classification (NCBI taxonomy): domain Eukaryota; kingdom Metazoa; phylum Chordata; class Mammalia; order Primates; family Pitheciidae; genus Cacajao; species Cacajao melanocephalus. The sequence goes on along the minus strand of CAUYLG010006608.1, from coordinate 159,415 downwards.
CTGACTCTCAGTTGGGTTCAATAGCTGAGTATCTTTGGCCCGGTCAACTCCTTTAAGTCTCATTTTCCTCAGACATAAAAAGGGAGCTGGTCCAATTTCTAAGACCCTTGTCAAGTTCCTGAATGGTATGCATTCAGTAAAGGAGAAAAACAAAACAAAACAAAAAAACGAAGGTTGGAATGATTCTCACAAGGGTATCATCCTAGAGCAATAAGTTTACAAAGATGTTATTGTCTGGATAAATATAATTGTTTTTTCCACATTTTTAAACATTGAAATATGTTTGCCTCAGCCACAAGCAATATAAACAGTTAAGATCAAGGTTACATTATGCACTTTGGACCACTAAGCACATTTAGAAGTTTAATACATACATAATAGGCGGGAAAATACTAAGGTATTAAAAGCTTTACATATATTAACTCTAATCCTCTAAACAGCGTATGAAGAAGGAACTATCACAATTTCCATTTTACAGAAAAGAAGGCTAGAGAACAGAGAGGTTAAGTAACTTGCCCAAGGTCACACAGCTAATGTTAGAGCTATAATCTGAATCCATATCAATCCAGTCTCACAATCAGTACTCGAATCACATACTCTGCTACTTCTCTCTGCTGCTAAGAAATATTCAAGGGAGTACTTAAAATTGTATGTAGAAAATGTGATGTGCAGGATTCGGTGAAATCTACAAATTATTTTTAAAATCAGTGTTCTTCAACTCATCTAATATTCTCTTATTCTTGATGGCAAAAATGAGTTTACTTCCCTGTGCCAGCAGGGGAATATAATGGAAGTTGGATATTTGTCTTTAATATGATAATTTACTGAATGATCATCAGTAGCCGTTTTTTGTTTACTTGTTTAGTTTTTTTCTACTTTCTACAAATGAATGTGGTTGTTCACAAGGAAAACCAGGTAAATATATACTGCATAAATCAGTACATATTCTTCACAATTCCTGGGGGAAAAAAAAACCAAAACAATTGTCTTTCTGATAATGGGTCAGGAGAGTCCATTTCATTTATGATGAAGTTAAAAATTACACAGAATTCTCATCTGAGAATTACAGATGAGAATTACACAGATATCTCATCCCCAAGGCTTGAAGCACTCGTCTTGCTTTCCTTCAGAGTACCCTGAGTAGGTTTCTAAACCACGTCAAACCAACTCTGGTCTGACCCTAGCCATTACCCTTATCTTCCCCTTGCCACTCCTGTTCTTCCTTCTCTTTCTGTTCTTTCTCTTTCTTCTCCTTATGTCCTCAAATTATGGTCTACTACAAATTCTTCTATTTACAAGGAAGCTTCCACTTCAAAATTTTATACAGTTACCTACTTCTTCAGAATTCTTTGTGTTTGAGAGCTCTGAATTGAATTGTACATTTCAAGCTCTTTAGGTACATTATTTTAGAAGCAATTTTATGGCTATCATCTTTATAAGAGACACACCTAATAAAATATACTAATTGTATGAAAACAGTTGACGTAATTGGCAATATATTTATAATTGTTGGAAAATACTACACACTTTGGTGCATTATAGACATTTACATCACAATTTTTTCACAGTGTTTTGTGTAGCCTGGCTCTATCAGAGCCTACAGAATGAGGAAGTAAATGTATACATTCAGCATTTGTCAGACTTTTTTCCTACTTTCATAGGCAGAACACCATGTACCTATATATGTGCATACATAGTACATCTATATTCATTTATATAATTATATGTGTTATTGTACTAGTTGATGAGAATAGTGGGTCAAAATCATTCAAAAACTCCATAGGCAACAATGTCACATTCTATCCATCCATCCATCCACCCACCCACCCACGTACCTACCTACCTGCCTACCTACCTATATAAGACTGAGTTTAATTTAAGATGCGGGGCAGTTGATGGTGCAAAGTGAAAGCTCAAAATGGCTGCCTCTATGTCCCATGCTCTCCAAGAGGACTTCTGGTAAACAGGAAATCTCTGAGATTTGTAATTCAGTAAGAAAGAATCTGTTGGCAAATATTGCCTTTCAAAGTGAAGACACCTCGAGGAGAATTTTTATATCAGTGTCCCTCATGCCTGTTTGTGGGTCCAGTAATAAGTGTTCTGAAAAGGAAAGAGTGTGCATATTACTCTTAGATGCTAGAAAAGTGGATATTTCCATAAAGTAACTAGTTCACATGCCAAATTATTATTTGGTCACAAGCCTGATGATTCTAAATTTCAAAATTATATAAAAGTGTCTGTCTTTTGTATGTTATGAAATAGAAAAACAATAGATATAGCAAAACCTCTACCAAATCCCTTTGAAAAAATTAGTTAATATGAATATTTAGTGTTTTCCTAAATTTACTATGGAGAATTCCAGAATGGACTTGGAAAATTCAACGGCCTTAAAATGGATCTTTATGAGAATGATAAATTTTGCCATGTCAGAAAAGAGAAAAAAGTCTTTACTTTTGGTTAGAAATACATATTCGTATTTCTATTAATCAAAGGTAACAGTAGAAATGCCGGATATAAATATTGGCAAGAGTTATGCAAGGTCATATCAGTTTTCCCTCCTTCAGATAATACCATACCCAAATTATTTCACAAAGATTCCACCTCTCCTATTTTTAAGGCCTTCCGGAAAAGAAGCAACATAACCTTCCTCAGTATCCTATTTTGATGTTTCACAACTCTCACTCTCAGGAAATTCTTACTTATAGCTAATCCCTCACAGAATGCTTTATGTCCACTCCTCTTGTTCTGTCCTTTGTACAGAGAACATTTGGTGATCACGTCCATCATGTCATAAACTTCAAGATTGTGTATTGCTTTATGGCTATTTTTTAAATCTTTCCTTACGCTGGTTTTTATTTTTTCCCCATCTTTGCAGCTCAATATTTCAAATCATATTTGCTTAGATTTCTGGAGTCCAAAAATATACATAGTCCTTGAAAAATGCTTTTGTTGTATATTTTTATCAAATAAATATTTTTATTTATCCACACACTGCATGAATTTTAAAGTAAATGTTTACCTTTTCACTTATTTCAATTTTGTAATATTTCCCTTGCCAGATTTGTTTCTAGCCAACTCTTCCACATTTTGTATTTAGAGAGTTTATTTTTTTTTTCCTTGGCTTCAAGATTTCTGACCACTTCTCTAGTTTACCAAGGTTATGCTGAGTTCCTATCTTTCAAGGGCCAGACCTCAAACACTCTTTATACAGGATTTGTTAGCATTTAAAATGTAACGACTAAATTATTTAATTCACTATTCCTTTAGCTACCATTAAAATCTGTGTGTGGTTTAGATGATATTTTCCCAATTTATGGATGAAGATGTCATGTGAAAGAAAATCAAAAGCCTTAGAAAGTTGAAATTATACCTTTCCTTTTTCCTCCACACTTTATTAATAAATATGAAAAGTTTCTCATAGAACCAGTTCTTATATGATGCTATGTTGCTTAATACACACACCCTGAACTTTTAAAGATAAATAACACATGGATTTCATGGCGATATTCCCTTGTGCATTTTTAGGTCTGCAAATAAGAGAGTTACCAACTGCGGTTCCCAGTATCATCCTTCATTTAAGAAATGTTATCAGTGTGATAGTTAACTCCTAGTCTTTACTCAAAAATTCTTAAGACTAGCAGCCTGTGGTCCCATAATGCCATTATGTTAAAATAATTGCTGCCACTGAAATGATCTTAGGGCCTCACGCTGTGGCTCACACCTGCACTCCCCGCACTTTGGGAGGCTGAGGTAGGTGGATCATTTGAATCCGGTTCAAGACCAGCCTGGGCAACATGGTGAGACCTTGCCTCTACAAAAAAATTTAAAAATTAAGTGGGTGTGGTGGTGCGTGACTGGAGTACCAGCTACTCAGGAAGCTGAGGCCAGAGGATCGTTTGAGCCCAGGAGTTTGAGGCTGCAGTGAGACGTGATTGCACCACTGCACCCCAGCCTGGGTGACGGAGTAAAACCTTGTCTCAAAAATACAAAATAAAAAAATTAAAAAACTGATCTCAGGCTTTAGTCAAACCTTTCCAGGAGAAGTTCCATGACATTTGTTTTGTTTCTTAGAATCACTGGATTCCGTAAGTCATACATACTCGTGTTACATTTTATGTATGTGGCTAAAAGCATGAGTTCATTTCACTGCTTAAAAAAAGTGAAAAAAAAAAAAAAAGCAAAGAAGCATTTCATTTATTCCTTCACTCAACATTTTTTTTCTGAGTAACTACTACGTTCCAAGCACTATTATAGGTGATATGTTAGGGAATAAAACAGACAAAAATTCATGCCTGGCAGAACTTACACACTCCTGAAGCACATTTAAAATGGGCATTTTATTTTATCCTTTGTTGTTGTTTTTGGTTAAACTAAATAAATTCATAAAAATCATCTTTTAACTTTGATTCGCCTTATCTAGTTTTAAGCCCTTACTATTTCTTATAACTTTTATTTCTATACTATTTTTAATTTCTCCTATGCTCATAATATATTTAAATTTCCATTCCTCATGCAGATCTTTCTTTTGTCAACCAGATACTACTTTTTAAGGCTTGTGATTTCAGATGAACTGTTCTTTGACCATTTGTGCAATCCTCTAGCCTATATACTATATTTTCTAAGAATATCTTGTAATATTTACAAGGTCTTTGAAATCTGCCCTGTTAAAATTCATCTTTTCTATTGTTGAGTTCTTCAGATCTTTCATTCCTACCTGTGTTTGGGTCCTAAAATATTGAGGTTTGATGAAAAACTAAACTCATTAATTAATAATATTTTCCTAGCTTGACTGAAAGAAAAAAAATCTAGTAAAACAAGAAAGCTAACTCATTTTCATGTTTTCTGATGTTATGTATCTGGGTAATCAGTGACTGTAATATTTAGATATTTCTATTATATCAGGATAAAAGCAAGTAATCAATGACTCTCTAACACATAATAAAAGATAGCAGATTAGAAACAGAGTACAAATACAGACATAAACCATATAGAAAAAAAAAGAGAAACTACACAGTGAAAAAAATATTTCCTAAGAATGCATTCACCTAACATCAGCCACAAAATTACAGGGAATAAAGAAATGAGAAATACTGTGATAATTTCATTGTTATAATTTTAATTTTCATTAAGTATGTTGAAAAAATCTGCAGGAGGAAAAAAGTGAGATAAAGGAGAAAACACTTCTTAAGTTTAGCTGTGTAGCTAGATGGCTGCCAGTAAGTCAATTTCCTTGCTAAATAATAATCTTCTTAAAAAGATGATAGTCTAGGTTAAGATCTCAAGATTTTTTAAGAAAACCAACATTTTCTTTTCCAGAATCCTTGAAATTAAGCATGGGTTCTATTCTGGAACAGTGAAATGTCTGGACTGGAGAGGGCTCGTGTTAATGCTGACCACAACCATCTGCCCAGGAAACATACTGCCCCTCCTACAGTCCTGCTCTAGAGGGAGAAGGGTAGGATGGACAGAGATCATCAGTGGCTACTGATTGGGAGCTACAAAAGACTGAGTTATTTTGGAAGACCCCGATATATACGAGGTGATATCTTGTCAACCCTAACATTCTTCCCATCTCATTTTTTGGGAGAGATGAAGGACTTTATAAAAATCTCTCTAGTGGCTGGGCACGGTGGCTCAAGCCTGCAATCCCAGCACTTTGGGAGGCCGAGGTGGGCAGATCACAAGGTCAGGAGTTCAAGACCAGACTGTCCAACATGGTGAAACCCCGTCTCTGCTAAAAAATACAAAAATTAACCGGACACGGTGGCTCTTTCCTGTAATCTCAGCTACTTGGGAGGCTGAGGTAAAAATAATTGCTTGAACACAGACCCAGGAGGTGGAGGATGCAGTGAGCCAAGATCCTGCCTCTGCACTGCAGCCTGGGATACAGAGCAAGACTCCTTCTCAGAAAAAAAAACAAAACAAAAAACTCTCTAGTTTTTTTGTGTGTAATATTGTTTGCATATTATTTAAATTTGGTTACAAAAAAAAATCCTCAAAGGTGAACCAACAAATTGCTGGAGTTAAGCTAAAAAAAAAAAATCAGTCTGTCTCTAGAATTCTGTTGAGACATTGCAAAAATGACACATACCAATTACTAGGCAGACATTTTATGTTACACAATTACATTTTAAACTTCATTTTTCATGTGTCTTAAATTCAAGTTTTTTCGTGTTTGTTTGTTTGTTTCTTGAGACAGAGTCTTGCTCTGTTGCCCAGGCTGGAGTTCAATGGTGTGGTCTCCGCTCACTGCAACCTTCGCCTCCTCAGTTCAAGCTATTCTCACTGCCTCAGCCTCCTAGGTAGAGGGGATTACAGGCACCAGCCACCATGCTGGGCTAATTTTTGTATTTTAGTAGAGAGGGGGTTTCGCCATGTTGGCCAGGCTGGTCTCAAACTCCTAACCTCAGGAGATTTGCTCACCTTGGCCTCCTAAAGTGATGAGATTACAGGTGTGAGCCACCACACCCGGTCTCAAGTTTCACACCTTATTCGTATTTTTCTAAGACTCAATATCTCCACAACAAAATGAGAGGTATTAACTAGGTAATATATATGTTTCTTCTATTTTTAATTAAAGATTTTATCTATGATCTATTGAAACAAATGTCTATGACTTTCTCGAATCCAGAAAATTATCATGTTAACAGATTCTATTTCAAATTGGAAATACAGAAGAAAAAATCTGAAGAAATAAATGTGAAAATTGGCAACAAAGTCTTAATTTGTGTTTGATTGTTTCTGTGAAACAATTTTAAATCAACCTAGTAAAAGAGGTAACATGGAATGAACATGCCCAGGCATGTTATTACTATTATTTCAATTGGAACTTAATCTCAGTTAAGTTCATAGTCTCATGATTATACTTCATCTTATATTTCTGTTGAGGAAATCGAGGCATTGAAAAAATGCACAACTTGTCCAACTTTACACTGCAAGTAAGCAGCAAAACTGGATTTTGAGATAAGGGAGGCTGACTCCAGATTCCAAGTTCTTGAAAAGTTCTAAGGAAATATTTTTATCATATTGTCTTTAAATTTTATATGTCAAAGTCCTAAATCAGTTGACAGTGACATACATATATCAAATTCACGTACATTCAACAATCAGAGTTTTATCTAAAAATACACCTCTAAGTTTGTTTCTCATTAGATTAGAGAAGGCTGTTTTGTTTTGTTTCTGCTTGGTGTTTTGTTATCATCTTTGAAAACTGGGAAAATATACCGCTATGTGTAGTTTTAATACAGTACACCAAAAAATACTAAGTAAATCTAACTTTCTCTCTGATTCAAATTATATGTCTTAATGCACTTCTATTTAAAGTCATTTCAAAAACAACTCTTTTCCCCATGGTTAAGATTTTAAATAGTGTTAGAGTATACCTGCAAGTATATACTTATAACTAGAAATACGGTATCTCTAATTTTCCACTTGGTCTATGTCTTGGTAATGTAAACATAATTAGGAACTCTGACTATATATTAACTTGACAATGAATTGAAAATGGGTGCTGCTAAAGTTTCAATTTATAGAGAAATTGGTGAGACATGCAGTACTCTGCAATTTATTGAACATGCCTTACCTACTAAATTTCTATGCCCTTCTAATCAAATGATTCTTAAGAGCTCTATGTATGAAAATAATTCATCTTGTGCATTTAAAATGACCCACTGATTGTAAGCAACTTTCTAATACTTTATAATACACGGGATACTAAAAAACATCAATGGCCGGACACAGTGGATCACACCTGTAATCCTAGCACTTTGGGAGGCTGAGGCAGGCGGATCACCTGAGGTTGGGAGTTCGACACCAGCTCGACCAACATGGAGAAACCCTATCTCTACTAAAAATACAAAATTAGCTGGGCATGGTGGTGCGTGCCTCTAATCCTAGCTACTCGGGAGGCTGAGGCAGGAGAATGGCTTGAACCAGGGAGGCGGAGGTTGCAGTGAGGTGAGATCACACCATTACACTCCAACCTGGGCAACAAGAACAAAACTCTGTCTCAAAAAAAGAAAAAGAAAAAAAGTCAATGACCAGTGAACCTGTTTTAATTCTGTAAGTTAATTAATTTGAACTGCATGTAAAAGTTTAAGCTAGAATGAACATTACAACTAAAGAACACTGCACTGCAACTGTCAGATCCTCCTGTGTCAATGGTGCCTATAATTGCTGTTGTCAACAGCTGCTTCAAATTGTCAAAAGACCCCAGAAACAATTCAGGAAGGAAAAGTTTTTAAATGGATCCACATTATGGAAAAAACTCTTCCTTTATAGTCACTGTTCATTTCCTGTATTGAAATATGACGTAGAAGCAACTGTAAGTAAGAAATTATGACCTATTTAGGGGCCGTTTAGTAAGACAAACTTTCATTCTGTGAAACTTATTTCTTGTAAGCGTTTCAGTACCGACATATCACTAAATCTGAGAGTACAGCAGCAGTAGAAGCTTTGAGGAAGATCACAATTTTACTATTTGTCATGATCTTTTCCATTCATATACCTGAATCTTATGCATCACAGTTCCCTTCCTGTGTGATAAGCTTATCTGAAGTAGGAAACAATAGTGCATATGAGTCCTCTGTTGTGAACATCTCAGAAGTTGGTGATAAAAATACATATTTTATCTTAATCTAAATAAATTTTAATGGTAATATTAATTTATGATGCTGATAATTTTTATAAAATACATAATAAAAGAATTTTCTTGAACATTGAATTTTCAACCTATATCTTCTTGATATGTGCTTTCTGCTTATGAGAACTTTGTTAAAAGTGGTATAACATTCAATTACATATTTACACCTGTAATAAAAATAAAATATACTTCAAGTCTTTTTCTTTTTTTTTTGAGACGCAGTCTAGTTCTGTTGCCCAGGTTGGAGTGCGGTGGCGCGATCTTGGCTCACTGCAACCTCCACCTCCAGGTTCACAGGATTCTCCTGCCTCAGCCTCCTGAGTAGCTGTGACAACAGACACGCACCACTACGCCCGGCTAATTTTTTTATTTTTAGTAGAGACAGGGTTTCATCATGTTGGTCAGACTTGTCTCGAACCCCTGACCTCAGGTGATCTGCCCACTTCTGCCTCCCAAAGTGATGGGATTACAGGCGTAGGCCACCACACCCAGCCTATTGCAACTCTTTACAAAAGTGCTACAAATATACCCATTCCCCCATGACAGAAGAATGACAGCAGCAATACCTCAGAGTAAACTGTCATTTCAGAGAGTAAAGAGAAAAAGAAAATCGTTACGGGAATCACTTTATAATATTTTCCTTAGGATAAAAGAAAATTAAGCAGTAAAGTTCCAAGGAGAACTCTGTGCTCAACATGGTAGAAATATCATTCAAACACAGTTTATCCCTGCAGAGAGATTACCTGTAATGCCGCCAAGGTCACTGTCAAGTTGTATTAATGGCCATGTTGAGTATGTCAGTCACATGAGTTAGAGCTGCCTTCTTTTTCTACTGCATAATGACCAGCCTCCAATGCACATTGACAAATTGAGGTGAGTGAATATGTTTTTCCAAAATATAGATGGAAAGGTTCCATTCCACCACTTTTCTATTTTAATTGTACCAAACACATGGAATGGATATAGTCTGGCAGGAAAGAGGTTTGAAATATTCTACTTTGAAAATTGAACTGTTTTTGAAATGGCACTTTGAATCTTAAAGGGAATTATTTGTGGCTGCATTGTGAATTTTCTTTCAAATGCACATTTGCTTACTTTGCTGCAAAAACACGAAATATTTTTTAAATGCAGAAATGACATCTTTTTATATCGAAAATGTCACTGGAACACAGAGTTAGCAACAGAATGATTTAGTATTCAATAGTTAAGCTCTATTGCAGATTTGTAATTTTCATTTATCAATATTATTCATCATTTACAGAAGAAATGTGAAAGTGTAGGCATATTGGCTTTTGAATACATCTACTGACTAGAGTGTAGCCATCATATTTATGTACTTAAAGTAAAAATAGATTAACACATCTCCTTTACAGGACTTATATTTAAATAGAATAAATCACATCCTGAAAGAATAAATGATATTCTAGTATGTTATAATAAGACTTTCTCGTAGGAGATATCTCTATTAAAAATTTATAACTTTAGCCTTAGAATACCAATGTAGTCCTAGTTTTGAGATTAGCAATCTATCATAATATCTGGAAATTTAGCAATTTCAATTCTCAATTTGCTATCAGAACTCAGCACTGATTTCTTTGTTTCACTTGTATGCTTTAATTCACCAAAACATTATTGAAATGAATGGGAAAGAAAGAAGACTTGAAGAAGCACTTCCCTGCTTACATCAGCTGACCTGGACAATATTTTAAAACTATATTTAGAAAAAGATCAAAAGAGCTGAGTACAGCGACAATTCTCTGTGCCAACTTCCTCTATTACCACTTTTCTTTTTTTCACTTAGTAACTCGACTATAAAATATAAGTTAAAAAGCAAAAAGGGAGACAGAATACTCCCAGGACCGCTAGATAGAATTTTAACATGTGAATCTGGTACATAAAATTAGGATACAAGATCAGACAACAATCTATACCTTTCACATGAGACCACCATTTCTATTTTGGTTATCTCATTTATATTTACACAATTTTTGGTGATGACTTGGAACACAAATGCATTACAAAGGAGTTCTTCAAATTTGAATGTGAGCACAAACAACAGTGATCTAAATTATGAAAGTTAGATTCAAATAAATTCCAGTTACAAAGTATATAAGTAAAAAGTGGCAATACACAGAGTGCAAATAAACTCCATTCAGCACACTTACAATTATAACTAGCAATGGGGCACAAAATGCAAGTAAAATTTATACATAATATTTTAGCTGAGATTTTAAATGTTTAATTGTCATCACTTTTAAAAAGATAACATAGAGTAATTTGCCATTTAAAAAATTCCTCAAAGGTAGATAGCAGAAAGAGGTTGTGGAGAGAGAATCTTCTTGATTTGAAAACTTAATGATCTGTATTTGAAAGACCAGTTATAGTGGCCAAAACTAATTTAGTAGAAGATAACAAAGCTAGTTTCAGAAAATTGGTTGAATGGCTACAACTTTCTGGTTACATAATATCTCTTACTTTGTAGAATATTGGGTAACCTTACACAGATGAAAAATATGTCCTTAAGGTAAAAACTCCCATTTTCACATATTTCTGTCTCTCAATATAGAAATGATAATAGGAAATATGCTAAGTGCTTTACACATATTATTTAATTCTTATAATTATTCTAGTCACTCTAAGGTAGATAAGCTGAGGCCTATTTTGAAAACTTTAGTGGTGTAATTTCTCACTCCACACTGTTAACCAGTGATCTGCAACTTAGGTAAGCACTTTATAAAAAGAACAGGCACCCTGATGAAAATAAAGTTTGGATTTTGGTAAAAAAAATTGACATTCTTGGGGTTACAAATTCCGTTTACCAATGTCATTCCTCTCTGCCAAAGAGTTGATTAAAAGATTCTCTACGCTAATGATTAGAGTTCTCAATGTAGAAGTAGTATGTTTTCTTGGATGACACAAAAATTCTTCAATATTGGAAAATACTTCTTAAAATAATATTATTGTGTTAAATACTTTAAAATACTTTCAATTTATTTGTTTCTAAATAAGTTAATTTGAAAATAAAAGGAATTCATAAATCGAGATGCTCCAACAGTTTAACCCTTAAAATTCACATATCTAAGAGCTAGCACACATGATTTTGGCTACTCTGTTGAATTCTATGGGAAATCTCTCTTTGTGGGCCTGCAAAGACTGCAAAACCTGTTTGTTAAAAATAAACAAATAAATAATAAGGTCATATGCACATAATAAATATACAGAAAATGAGTGTGATATTTGGCTAACACACTGCTGTCTAAGGCTCAATTTAAGAACTTACAATGAAAGTATGAACATATTTATTCTATTTAATCTGTGTCTAAGAGTTTAACTTTAGATCAATCACATTCATGATTGACCATTATTAAAGTTTTGTTTTCTCTGTTACAGGCAAATGAATCTGCAAGTTGCCTTAAGAAATTATCTATCATTAATCAGCATTTCAAAATGCAGAAACTTCCAGAAATTAGCAAATTCGATTCTCTAGATCCATTTTTAATTTAATAATTTGAATTGAAACAATTAAAATTTCACTCCAGTAATTTCTTTTATAAAACACTGACGAGATAAATGACAAAAGTAAAGTCTTATTTAACGACTTTAGGGTAGCTTGTAGGATACTGCAGGATTATGTTGTAATTATAAAATCTATTTCCTAGAGCTTCCCTCAAAAGGCATAACCCAAAAATCCTTCAAAGCAAAATTTCTTGACTGTCAAAGTTTAAAAAGCATAATGATTGTTATTCCTTGTTTTGTGTCATGCACTATTCTATTCACTTTATATATATTGTTAGTTCATCTAATCTCCAGAAATATGCTGTTTTAGTATTATGTCCATTTTCCAGATGAAATGGAGGCAAAGAGGACTTCTCTTGCCCATGGTAAGGAGTAGATCTGAGGTTTGAAGTTACACGATCTGACTCCAGCATCTTCTTTTTAACTATTACACTAACAAAAATCCAACATTTTAATGAAAAACAATTGCTATTTTGGTTGCCTTAAGAATGCAGCATCTTGGAACTGCCAAAGTAGTTGAAGGTATGTATGGAGGATCCAGAGTTGAAGAGGACCTTCAGGGCCACTATGATGCCCTGTCCAGAATGCCCTTCACTTCAACATGGAGCAGAAACTGTAACCTCCAGGTCTGTGTACACACTCTGAGTTTGGTGATCTCTATGACACACACACACACATACACACACACATATACACACACATATATATAAATATATACACACACATACATATATACACATATACATATAATTATTTAAGGAAGAATATATATGTACAGTTGACCCTTGAATAACACACACAGGTTAGAACTGCGAGAGTCCACTTATACATGAATTTTCTTCCATCTCTACCACCCCTGAGACAGCAAGACCAACCCTTCTCTTCCTCTTCTTCATCAGCCTGCTCCTCAATGTAAAGATTAGGATGAAGACCTTTACGATAATCCTCTTTAACTTAATATTTTCTTTTTTGTGATTTTCTTTACCCTAGCCTACTTTCTTGCAGTATATAATACATATCACACACAAAATATGTGTTAATTGACTGTCTGATAGGTCTTCTAGTCAACAGTAGGCTATTCGTAGTCAAGCTTTTGGGGATTCAAAAGTTATATACAAATTTTCAACGGCCTAGGGGGTCGGCACCCTAACCTCTACATTGTTCAAGGGCCAATTGTATTTTAGCAGAAAACTTGGCTACTTTGCTTCATTTTTGAATAATGCCATGACTTCACTTTGTCTTCTATTTTGATGTCAATCAACATGTACAAGTAGTCGATGTAGAATTACTAAAGTCACTCAATGTAAACAGCCTATATGCTAGGATCCATCTAATGCTTCTGCTAACTTTGAGCTTCCACTTGCTAACATTCTATACGCTACTATTCTTAATAATTTCACATTCTCAATGACGAGTTGCCTGACTTAAGGCTTAAAAATTCAGTATTTGGTCATGTATGACTCTTTTTTTGTTCTGTTTTGTCTTTTTTTTTTTTTTTTGAGACAGAGTCTTGTTCTGTCGCCCAAGCTGTAGTACAGTGGTACAATCTCGGCTTACAGCATCCTCTGCTGCCTGGGTTTAAGTGATTCCCCTGCCTCAGCATCCTGAGTAGCTGGGACTACAGGCACGCATCACCATGCCTGGCTAATTTTTTTTGTATTTTAGTAGAGACGGGGTTTCACCATGTTGGCCAGGATGATCTTGATCTCCTGACCTCGTGATCCGCCCGCCTTAGCCTTCCAAAGTGCTAGGATTACAGGTGTGAGCCACTGCGCCTGGTCACAACTCTTTATTTTTTATTTTAAAATTAAAATAATTTCATGCATTTATATTTGTGTGAATAGATTGTAATATTTATTGTAAGTACTGCAAATTATAAAATCTATTTTCAGCATTTCAGAAAGATTAAAGTATTCTAATTGTACTAAAATGTATCAAGATGATTGTTACCTGAAGCTTTATAATGCAATCAATACAATCAGACTCAATCCATAAGTACTTTATATATCTAGAATATAAGCAAAATTTATCAAACTATATTTGTGTTTTAGGCTGCAACATTTCCATTATGACAAGTGATAATTAAATGACCAAAAGTAATTGTATTTGGCAATCATATATGCAGAATGTTCTACATTCCTTAGCACTATAGTGACAAAAAATAACTTACTGCTATCATTATAGATACCATAACATGATTAAAAGAATTTTAGAACTGTATGTTGAACTGTATGCTCAACATTGGTTAGTAACAGAAAACATTTATAATATTAAAAAAACACATCCTTTAAATACTTTAAATCTTTTCTATATAATTTAAAAGTTACTTTTAAAGCTATTTCTTTTAACAAATGTAAGAAAAACACACACCTACCAGTACCAGTGGTAGGGGTGAAAGTTGAGATGAAGAACATTCACGGAACATGATGAGAAAAGGTAGTCAGAATCTCATTCTAACTCAGTGCCTGTAAAAGACCATTCAGAGCAACGGTCTCTTTTCTGTTTATTTGAACACTGGATTCTGGTTGCATTAACCATCACTTGAAATAAGTATACATACAACAACAAAATTTTAACAAATATCTTTATTTAAATTATTTTGTTTTTCCAAGTGATAGTTAAAATGGTGCATGTGCTGCTCTTAAGAATGTAGTTCTAGCTGGGCGCAGTGGCTTACACCTGTAATCCTAACACTTTGGGAAGCCAAGGTGGGCAGATCACCTGGGGTCAGGAGTTTGAGACCAGCCTGGCCAACAAGGTGAAACCCTGTCTCTACTAAAAATACAAGAATCAGATAGGCAGGGTAGTGCACGCCTATAATCCCAGCTACTCGGAGGCTGAGGCAGGAGAATCATTGGAACCCAGGAGGTGGAGGTTGCAGTGAGATGAAATTGTGCCACTGCATTCCAGACTGGGCTACATAGTGAGACTCTGTCTCAGAAAATGGGAAGGAAAAAAAAAAAAAGAATGTAGTTTTAATGAGAAACAGAGGCTCACCTAAGTAATCCCAGCTCTTTGGGAAACCAAGGCTAGAAGATTGCTTGAACCACAAGTTCAAGACAAGCCTGGGCAACATAACAAGACATCATCCCTATAAAAGCAAAAAAATTAACTGGGTGTGGTGGTATGGGCCTGTAGTCCCAGCTACTCAGGAGGCTGAGGTGGGAGGATCACTTAAGCCTAGAAGTTAAAGGCTGCAGTGAGCTAGGATAGCACCATTGAACTCCAGCCTGAGCAATGGTGAGACTCCATCTTTTTTTTTTTAAGTAAGAAAAAGAATGTATTTCTAACTGAATGTGCAATGAGTAACGAGATCTTCTAGGCTAGATTTGAATACTTTTAAACAAGAGTTGATTACCAAACAACTATGTATACAGGGTAGCCAGGTAGCTTCCATTAGGACCATTAAGAAGAAACATTCTGTTAGCTACATAATGCCTAGACATTCAGTAAGTTGAAAACAGTAATAAGTCACCATAATTAAATGGATACAGATAATCGGAAACTGCCTGCAAAAATGAAATCTATGCATTATAGAAATGACAGTCATTTTAGGCAACAATATTATTAAAATAAATGTATCATATAGACTGCTAATGAAAAGTAAAACTTAGTGATTTTAATATCATTTTGATTTTCTTATTCCCATCAGCACCCGATGTTAAATAGCAGTGGAAAAGATAAAGGCATGATTTAGCTTTTAGTAGATGTCCACATAACGGATTTATAAAAGATATTAAACCCTTTCCAATATACTTGAATTTTCAGATATTTACAGAAATAAGCGATCCACATGGCCAGATGCTTATCACAAAACAAAACAATTTACATGAATGCTTTGGATAAAGCTTAAACTTTAAACAAGGACAATAAGATGCACCATGTCTCCTAATAAATCATAAATGTGTCTCTCAACATTGTTTTATCAGTGACATTATTGTTATTTCATGACTTCACTCATGACTCAAACAAGAACCACAATAATTCCTAATTTATACCTGGGGGCAAAATCTGAGGAAGAAATGTAAAATTACTATTTAGGAAAGATGTGGAAGCATTCTTTATCATTACCTGCATATAAAATGAATTAAAGACTATAGAGAGCAGCTTTTTGTAACTACAAGAACCATGTTTTCTGTGAGACCAAAGCTTTAAAATATGAGACTTCTAAACCTCAGTTTTCCTGTCTGTAAAATGTGTATTAGGAAACAATAAATAGATATTATTGTCATAGGTTTATAGAGTAGATGTGATCAACATTCTTCAGCCAGTCAGGTAGTATAGCAGATGTGGTACAAAAAATAATTTGTTAGTTGAGAGATTAGAAATCCATCAGGAAGTATATGTCCTGAACACAAAGGTGGATAAAACTTAATCTCTGCATACCAAAGAGCTTACATTTTATCCAACTTTGAACAATACTTTAAAAATTAACTTTAGTACAATGTAGAAATTGTAAACACCATAAAATAGATCCTCAAAAAGATATCTGAAAGTCAGATTGGGAAAGATGACAATACTGGGAAGAGCCTCACGGTGGAAATACTTCATCAACTATTTTTCCTAGGTCTCTCTCACCTAAATTAGGATAATTATTACCCTTCATTCACTTGCTTCAAATTAATTCAACAAAGATGGAACATCTATTATCTGTGACAGACTCATGTAGACCACAGAGGAAACAAAGATGAGTAAGGTGCAATCTCCAAGCTCAAGGAGTTTACAGTCTAATGAGGATTGAGAATAATTTACATTTGTACAGTATTTCCATTTTACAATGCTATCGTCCACATATCACTTAATGCAGACCTTGAGAATCATGTTTACTGAAGTCAAAAAAGTTGACATTTTCTACTATGATATGAAAAAAGGACTGCAATGAATTACAACTGTCTCAGTAGAGTCTCTATGGTCTTATTTTGTATTTCCAAGAACTGAGATTTGTTCTAATTTTAGTATATATGTGAATGGCTTGACCCATTCTAGAATAGCTTATGTGTGACTTACTCCCCAGAGTAGTTCTGTGTGCAATAAGGGAGACAAAATGGCAGGAGGTACCCAGGAAAAGTGCTGGACCCCATGCTGACCTTGTTGAAGAAACCTGAAGAACAGACACAAATTTAAAAAGCTTTGGAACTTTTCCTCAGCTTTATAGTTCATTTTTAAACAGCTGTTATTAAATATTGGGACTTGAAAGAGTCTTGCTAAGTGCTATATAGAACACATAGAAAATATTTAAAAATACATCCATATTCAAGTATATTTTCTTAAATAATTTGAAAATATTTATATATATAAAACACATTACTTTCATTTTTAGAAAAGCATCGTTATAGCCTTTTGAATAACACAACATACAGTAATAAGATGATATATTTCTTTTAATGATTTTGGATATTTTTTCCTTAACTGTTTACAGATTATTTCTCTAATACAAAAGAATAAATTAGCTAGTTGGGTAATTTAAAAGCCAGTGAATAAAATAATACTCTTCATGTTGCATGATTTTGATTCCCTTCCTGATACAGTTTGACTGTGTCCCCACCCAAATCTCTGCCTCTGCACAGGTTGGAACAGTTTGGAGGGCTTAGAAGAAGACAGATATGGAAAGTTTGGAACTTTCTAGAGACTTGTCGAATGGCTTTGACCAAAATACTGATAGTGATATGGACAATGAAGTCCAAACTGAGGTGGTCTCAGATGGAGATGAGGAATTTGTTGGGAACTGAAATTAATAAACTGAAATAAAAACTAAAATTAGAACATCCTATTATGTTTTAGCAAAGAGACCGGAGGCATTTTGCCCCTGACCTAGAGATCTGTGGAACTTTGAACTTGACAGAGATGACTTAGGTTATTCGGCGGAATAAATTCCTAAGCAGAAAAGTGTTCAAGTGACTTGGGTGCTCTTAAAAGCACTGAGTTTTATGTATTCACAATGATGTGGTTTGGAATTGGAACTTAATTTTTAAAAGGGAAACACTCCATAAAAGTTTGGAAAATTTGCAGCTTGACAATGCAATGGAAATGAAAAACCCATTTTCTGAGGAGAAATTCAAGCCAGCTGCAGAAATTTGCACAAGTAATGAGAAGCCAAATGTGAATCACCAAAACAATGGGGGAAATGTTTCCAGGACATGTCAGAGACCTTCATGGCCGGCACTGCTATCATAGGCCCAGAGGTCTAGGAGGTAAAAAAAGGTTTCATGGGCTGGGCCCAAGGCCTTGCTGCTTTGTGCAGTCTTGGGATTTGGTGCCCTGTGTCCCAGCTGTGGCTAAAACAGCCTGAGGGTACAGCTCAGACCATTGCTTCAGAACATTCAAGCTCTAAGCCTTGGCAGCTTACATGTGGTGTTGGGCATATGGGTGCACAGAAGTCAAGAATTGAGGTTTGGGAACCTCCACCTTGATTTCATAGATGTATGGAAATACATGGATGTCCTGGATGTCAAAGCAGATGTTTGTTCCAGGGGTGGAGCCCTGATGGCCACATTTCCCTTCTGCATTGCCTCATGCCTCTGTTAGGGCAATGCAGAAGGGAAATGTAAGGTCAGAGCCCCAGTACAGAATTCCCACTGGGACACTGCCTAGCGGAGCTGTGAGAAGAAGGCCACCATCCTCCAGATCCCAGAATGGTAGACAGCTTGCACCGTGTGCCTGGAAAAGCCACAGCTACTCATTAGCAGCCTGAGAAAGCAGCCACGAGAGGGTGCTGCACCCTGCAAAGCCACAGTGGCAGAGCTGCCCAAAGCCATGGGAGCCCACCTTTTGCATCAGCATGGCCTGAATGTGAGACATAGAGTCAAAGGTGATCATTTTGGAACTTTAAGGCTTAATGACTGTCCTATTGGATTCTGGACCTGTTTGGGGCCTGTAGCTCCTTTGCCTATATTCCCATTGTGTCTAGGAAGTAACTAATTTGCCTTTGATTTTACAATCTGATAGGTGGAAGGGACTTGTGTTGTCTCAGATGAGACTTTGGACTTTGACTTTTGGGTTAATATTGGAATGAGCTAAGACTCTGGGGGACTGTTGGGAAGGCACAATTATATTTTGAAATGTAAGCACATGAGATTTTCGAGGGGCCAGGAAAGGAATTACATGGTTTGGCTGTGTCCCCACCCAAGTCTCATCTTAAATTATAGTTTCCATAATCCCCACATGTCATGGGAGAGACCAGGTGGACACAATTAAATCATTGGGGCTGTTCTCCCATACTGTTCTCCTGATAATGAGTGAGTTCTCCTGAGATCTGATGCTTTTGTAAGGGGCTTACCCCTTTCTTCAGCACTCATTCTCTCTCCTGCCACCCTGTGAAGGGGTGCCTTCTGCCATGACTGTAAGTTTCCTGAGGCCACCCCAGCTATGTGAAACTGTGAGTTAGTTAAGTCTCTTTTCTTTATAAATTTTCCAGTCTTGGGTATTTCTTCATAGCAGCATGAGAACAAACTAATACAATTCCTTTCTTCAGATTTCCTGTAAAGTAGCTGAATGTGTGCCTAAATGATGGTCCAAGTCTAGACGATGCAGAGAAAAATCTCAAAGCAGGATTTTTAAAACTATGAAATTAATAAAACAGCAACAACAAAAACTCTGTGAATTAAATACATGCAGTATTGTTTTTAGAGTCACAAGAATATTCAGCCAAGCACTTTCTTCCCATTAATTTAATTTTGAAACATTGAGGTGTTTCTTGATAATGAAATCCAATGTGTGAATATCTACTTCAAAAACCTCAGTGCATACATCTTCACTCCTTGCAAAAATCAGGATCTTCCTCAGTCTTCCCTCTACTCTCCTACATATATCTATCACCTCATGACCAATCTCCACATTCAAGCCTTACTGATCTTTTTCTCTGTCCCTCATGTAGGAATTCATGCGTAGTGTTCACCTACAATATATTCAAGGTATTTTTCCAGTCATTTCAGGGGACCCTGAAATGAGCAAGACTCCATAGAGATTGGAATAAAAGGAGTGACAGAATTCGTCTGCTAAATTAATTTATCAAGTTAACCAAGGGCCTTGGCTGCATTTAGATTGGGTGACCATAGGCAACAAAATTTAAAGCCCACCTGGGACGCCAGGAGGAGGCAGCCCAGTAAGAGTCAACTAGAAGACAAGGAAGAGAGTGAAGTGCATTTGATAAAGGCATGGAGTCTGAGACCCACCCACCTGTGTCCTAATTCTCACTGGGTGCAGTCCTTCTCTGGCCCTCACTTACATGCAAACATCCTTGTCAGTTCACTAGTCTTGGATCAGTTAGTTATTCCTTGGAGAAATCTCTTTCTCATGTGCTCCACATGTCAGCTAAAGACAACTAATAAACATTTAGAGTGATGCTTTTTATACATCTGCATTAAGGAATAGAAAAAGCGATTTTTAAAGAAAATATAAACTAAGAATACTTGAATCTTTAAGCAGTAATCCTCAAACTTCAGTGAACCTTCTAATCATCTAAATATCATTTTTAATGTTCTCCCCAGGAAGGTGGTAGTGACAAACGCACTTTGAAGGAGCACTGCAAACCATTCTCAGGCTTACATATGGTAGATTACACTTTGCACATCTAGAAATTGTTTTCATTGTTTCCGCAAAAATTCTACCTGTCTCGTCAGAGTGCATTGATTAAACATTACTGGTTATGGCAAACTTGAACAATATAATTGTTACTTGTATTACAATACCCATATGGCTTCTTACTATTTAAAAAAATTTTGGCCGGGCACAGTGGCTCACACCTGTAATCTCGGCACTTTGGGAGGCTGAGGTGGGTGGATCATGATGTCAGGAAATGGAGACCATCCTGGATAACATGGAGAAACCCTGTTTCTACTAAAAATACAAAAATTAGCTGGGCGTGGTGCCATGCACCTATAGTCCCAGCTACTCGGGAGGCTGAGGCAGAGAATCACTTGAACCTGGGAGGAAGACGATGCAGTGAGCCTAGATCACACGACTGCACTCCAGCCTGGTGACAGAGCAAGACTCCGTCTCAAAAAAAAAAATTATTAGAAGTGTACACCAGGCATTTGTTGGTTCATGTGAGAAACTAACAACCATTTAAAAAACTCTTCCCATGAAAAATAAATTCTGGATTTTCCAACAGTAATTTTAAAACAGAATTTTGGGGTGAAAATTATTTGTAAGCGGCAGTGTGACGGTATTACTGGGAACACAGTGGTATGTTAGAGTCTGTACTCAAAAGCAAGACACACAGTGACAAGGCACATTAAAGTTCTTCTGTTACGATCCCGCTCAAGTGTTTTCTCCTTTGTGAAGTATTTCCAGAATCCTCCTGTAGCACAGATTGGGCTTTTTATTTCCAGTGTTATTAAAAAAGTGTAGAATCAGCATGCAAGGAAAATCGAGGAGAATGCAGTTTAACTGAGGAAAGTTCCTGTATTAATTAACTGAAGATGATAGTGTTCTATAATAAAAGGAAAGCATTAATGTTTTCAGTATCCAAGTTTAGTTCATACCTGACAGAATGTTATGTAACTGCTACAACCTCATCCTAAAAGAAGCCAATAATTTGAAAACTAGATAGATCTAATTAATTGTACACATTGAGAAGTTGCGCTTAACGAGCAAAACTCTGCAGACGTGACAGAGATGTAAAGCTAATGGCTACAAGGCGGCAAAACTATTTGCTCGTTTATGAAGAAGTCAACAAATTTGAAGTTTTATTTTCTTGTGGGAGCGAATTCAGTAGTGTACAACAAAAAATATACTGTAGCCTTTTTTCCTTTTAAAACGGACACGTTGGATACTGTAACCGATATTAATATTTTCTATAAACAGCTTCATAAAGTTCTGTAGGGCAATTCACAATAAAGTTTCTTAAGCCCTACAGGTCTTATCATTTTATTAAATACTCTCTGTAAGTAGGAAAGAGTATAAATTTCCTTTAGGTAATGGAAAGAAGTTCCATTTTTATGGCCAATTCAGCATTCTAATAACGACTGGAAATACCTATGAAACCCTATGTTTCACAGGTAGGAAAGGACAACAGTTTCTTTTATATAATGACAATATATTCCATTTTACAGTAGGTTCAACATTCTAATAACGATGGACAGTGTCAAAGAAATGAATGAAGTACCTTCTAATTTTCTTCCACTTCTCTAAGGCTGGTAAGGGAGCAACCCTGCCACTTCTAATGTGAACAGGTGAATAAATGAATGAAACTATTACTGCAAATGATTTTTTTGTTTTGTTTTATGGTTAAGGTAGGTTTTTTGGCAACCTTGTCCCAGTTATCAGGAAGCTGTGCCTGCTGGTCATAATGGTAGATCTGTTCATTCCCTATTTCCCTTAACATTTCCCCCCTCTAAAATCATAAAACGAAATGTGTTTTGTTTTTTAAAATTGTAAATTTTTTTTTTCACTTAAAAAAATGCGATATTCCAGGGCATACCTTTCAGACGGTCTTAGGTCATGTCTGTGTGTCAACTGCAGCCCAACGGGGTAGTCAGACTCACTCAGCAGCGCCTAGCAGTTATAATCTGAAGTGTTGGCCCCACCACGTGCATGACATTAAGATGATCCACAGCAATCCTGCAAGACTACAGTTTAAGTAGAGCTTCCAATTTGCTGTGGTTGGCATGACCTAATTTTGGCTCGAAAGGTACATTTTTCCCCCTCTGGGTTTCACTGACTACACATTGGAGAAAAAAAAAATATGTTCTTCAAGGGATTCTTACTCTTTCCTTTCTTAAGGAAATTTAGGGAATTTAACAACTGTTGGCCTCTGGCTAATACCCAAACTAAAGTCTTTTTCCAGCTTCGCCTACATCTTGACCCTTCATGCCAAATATTTTAGGCAGTCTATTTATAAAGTTCATCACTTCCCCTGTTACTTCATCTTTAGAAATGCCAATAATTTAGAAACTGGAATGATGCAGCTGGTCTCATTGATGAAAAAAAGCAAGATTCTATAGAAGAGATAATTTTCCTGTTTTAACTTAAGAAATTAATTTATTTTCTTCTCCATTCTCTAGCTAGAATGGAAGTAACAGCAATGTTCTGTATTTGCTTCACCCTCGTGTTCAAAGATGTTTCAAAGTTGTAGAGATTTTTGCATGTTCCATTAACATGTTCTTAATGCTGACTATACATTTCAATCACCTGAGACACTTTTTAAAAACACTGATATCCAGACCCATCCCAGACCAATGAAATCAGTATCGCTGGACCAGGTTCTCCAACATTTTTACTTGTTAAAAGCCCTCCAGGAGACTCAAATGTGAAGCCAAATATGAAATGAATCATATTAAAACTCAGAAACATAACCACCGCAACACAGGTATGTTGTTGCATTATCTCCCTTGGATGTAGTATGTTATTGAAATTTACTAGTCTGTCCAGTTATGAGCTAATTCACCTGAGAGAGTTTCTCAGCTATTGTACGAAGTGAGAGGAAAAAAAATTCATCTGGACAACCTCGCTGACTCTTAATAGATTTGTAAGTTACAATCATAGAAAGCTTTGCCTTTCTGAGACAATAGTCCTGATAAATATGTCCCCTTTCTGCAGAACCAGTGTTAGGAAATATCAAGGGTTTGAAAAGTAATCATTTTTGTCTAGATCATATTGACTCTTTGGAGGGTTTCCAGTTGTATTTAAAAAATATAAATTTCATCTTGTGATATTTACTGACTTGCAAATCTCTAATATTATGCTAATTAAATTCAATGCTGTATACTTAATTTACTCAAGGTGATAATTTTCTAATTGCATGTGTAATGTTAATGTATTATCTATTTGAGATCAAATTTGCTACATTTAGTGACTTCCGAAAAAGTCAACCCATTAGACCAAAGCTCTCAGTCTTTCCTAACTAATTTATCTTTCTACCTTGGTCACTGGGAAATGGTATTAGTAAGCAGCTTAACCCAGTTCCTCCACCTCCCTCCACATGAAACAGGGCTTTTTTCATTAAGTACCTGGTCTGTGAAGGTAATGTTATCTAACAGCTGCGACCAAAAGTTATGGAGACTTGGAATTTTGTTCCATTATACAACTGAAATCTTTATCTAATCTCACCCCTTACATAAAACTTTATGCGGTTCATTTTATGGTAAGGCTTCCCACGAAATAATAAAACATTTTTTCTATATAACTTGTAGAACTAGCATTTTTATTTTCCTGTCATGTCTTGCCTTTTCTGTCTTCCATCTCTCTCTCTCTCTCACACACACACACACACACACACACACACACACACACACACAGAGATATGTGTATATGTTTGTTTGGCAACATAGGAGGGACAAGTTCAGTTTCTCGGAGTCTATGTGTCTTGTAAGATCTTGGTTTGCATGTTTACAGATTCATTCCCTTCTATTAGAGTACCTGAAGTTCTTTTAAAATATATAAAATGTTTTCCTAATGGTACGACATTCCTCAACCTAATGGTACGACATTCCTCAAGTACTTGTCTTTCTTTAGTTTTGCTCTTTTAGAACAAGAAGGAAAAAAAAACTGAGAAATACCCTTTAAAGTTTTTAAAAAAATTACTTTGTAAGAGATGTAAGTTAAGCCTCCACTATACAAAATATTCTTGGGTAGCTCCCTGTTGGGCCCTTCTCTCTTATTCATAACTTGTCCCACATCCCTGTCAAAACAGTGGGTCGCGGGCGAGGACCTGGATCAGGCCATCCTTCCTTTCAGCTGTGTCTAGGAAACAGGGCAGCAGTGGGAGTTGAGGGGGAGTACCAGTTACCTCAAGATCCGCAACAGTGAGGTTTCTATGGCATACCAGAGAATGGAAAGAAGATTACGTTGGCACTTCCTACTTCTGGTACCATCTTCATAGCTTCATCAGGTGCCCGCAATTTCCACAGAACCTAAAGTCCTGGGCAAAACCTGCACATCTTTTCTAAATGGGAAAGCAAAGTTGAGAATATGGCAGGCCACATGAAAAACATATGAAAGTCTGTTATGCTTTCAGAGGGGAGACTAGCCCCTGAAATTTCATTTTCTGGAGTACTGCCAGCATTTGACTCATATGAGACTCACCTTAGGCATCCTCAACTAGAGACTGGCCTGTCTGGTCATCTCCCAAAGGAGCTGAATATTCTATCAATTAAGCATTTACCTCACTTTCAACATACTTGCAGTATAGTGTTTATCACATTATGTTTATAATTGCGCTTTGCATATTCATCTCATCAGACTGAATTCATCAATAAGTTTCTATCTCTCCCTTTTATATTCCTAATTAAACACTCCCATGAAACACTTAGTGATAAGCTGACTGTTGAGTTAATAAATTTACAAAATTGATATCCAAGGAGAAGTGTTGGGCAATAGCAGTAGATATTTGATTGGCAGAGCCAAAGGCAGTTTTCAAGTTATAGGTTTATTTGTTTCTGAAACTGTAAGAATGCATGGATTTGTATGCCCAAGTTCAAGATTCACTATTTTGAAATATACAACACATTAAGTATAGTCAACACGCTGTGCAACAGAATACCAGAACTTACTCCTCCTCCTGTCTAACTGAAACTTTGTACCTGTCAACCAATGTCTGGTTTCCCCTTTCCCCATCTACTCCAGCCCCCATTTCTGGAAACTGCCTTTCTACTGTCTGCATCTGTAAGTTCAACTTTTAACATTACACATACAAATGAGATCGCATCGTATGTCTCTCCGTGCCTGGTTTATTTCACTTAACATAATGTCTTCTAGGTTCATCCATGTTGCAAATGACAGAATTTCCAGGGTTTTTTTGTTTGTTTTGAGACAGAGTCTTGCTCTATCTCCCAGATTGGAGTCAAATGGCACAATATTGGCTCACTGCAACCTCTGTCTCCTGGGTTCAAGTGATTCTCCTGCCTCAGCCTCCCAAGTAGCTGGGATTACAGGCGCTCACCACCATGCCCAGATAATTTTTGTATTTTTAGTAGACACGGGCTTTCACCAGGTTGGCTAGGCTGGTCTCGAATTCCTGATCTCAGGTGATCCATCCACCTTGGCCTACCAAAGTGCGGGGATTACAGGCATGAGCCACTGCGCCTGGCTGTTTTTAAGAATTTTTTTAGAGACTAGATCTCATTACGTTGTCTAGGCTGGTCTCAAAATCCTGATCTCAAGTGATTCTGCGGCCTTGGTGTCCCAAGTAGTTAGGATTACAGGCAAGAGCTACTGTGCCCAGCTAACATCAGTATTTTAAAAAAATTCCCTGTACAGCCAAGATTCAGAATCACTTATCTAAGCTAACTGTTCAAATGAAATTCAATCCTATGACCTTGTCTCTTGGCATATACCAAAGATTAAAAAAACTATAGCCCATAGTTTTTGAATGAATTCTGTTTGTGAGAAACTTAGTTGATTTTAGTCTTTGGACGATTCAATTTTTTAAAAAGGCTTTTGAAGTGCAATATTAGCTACATCACAATCCTGTTAAAGGAATATTACTAATAACTTTGTGCAATTATCTTTTATAGAATTAGCCAACAGCTATCACTTCCTCCTCAGTCTTAGGGTAATCCAGGCTTTATAGGGAATAATTATTTCCTGTATATTTACAACTCAAATGGCTATTAATATAAATAGTGTGTTTTATAAAGTCTTAAGAGCGTGCTTTACAGTTGGAAGATTCCAAAGAGAACTCAAAGAACTTTACTCAAAAATCACATTAGGAAGTAGATATAACTGGCCTCAGTGGTTTTGCTGAAACAAGAATAAACATGGAGTGTTACCAGTGGCACTTAATATTGCATAAAGCACACAAAACTCCCCCATCAATGGGCATCATAAGTGACAGTAAAGTTTTATCACTGTAATCAATTAATTCCAAATAACACATTGAATACCCAAATCTTCAAGTCACATTTCTAATAAAAAATTTTTTAAATACAGAGAGCACAGACTATTTGCATTTGCATGGTAATCCAAACAAGCATTTCATTCTCTTCAACAGTCAGACAAAGCGGAAGCAAATGTAGTTACTAACATGAACTGTGGAAATTTGGCAAGGAATCCATGACATTAAAGATATGGTAGCTGTTAATTTTGAAGTCCAAAGCTTGTATACTTGGTAATTCAGAAATATCTGAGTCTCATTTGACCTCTGGCCAGCCTTTCTGTCCTCACTTCTAGTCAATAGTAGGGCAATACTTTCACGAAAAGAAACAAGGAAACTGTTTATTAGAAAAAAGAAAGTTCATATTGTTTCTTAAGGTAAAAATTCTAAAAATGATACTTTTCCTTTTTCAAAAGGTCTTTTACTGAACCCAGAAAAATTCAGTTAAAAGCTAAAAGCCATGCATTTGATGAATAAACTTGATATAACATTACGTAGTTTTCAAACATAATATAACCTTGTTCTAACTCATCAGTAGTTATTTCACATCTAACTCTGGTTTTAAGGTTTTGTTGTTTTCCTTTTTTAACTACAAAAAAAGTTTAAAGGTGTTTTTGAAGTTGAATTCTCTAGAACATCCATCTGCACTGATTAAATTTACTGAATAACTCCTGAAATCCATTTAATATTCATTTATAGGCTCTGTCATACATCTCACATTTTTAAATTAACCACCATGTAAATCACTATGATTCTTGTAAATGAAGGTTAAAAATTAAAACAGCTCAAGAAATGAATAGCGAAGTGGTCACTAGACAGTGATGACATGAAACTAGATTTTCCCATTTCAATTAAAGCTAATATTGTAGCTGGAAAAATATATTTTCACAAATATTAATAAGACATTGCTTGTGAAAAGATGATTTATCAAGTAGTTGATAATATATGTTTTCCTCACTTCACATTAATAATGTGGAACTATATATCACAGGCCAAGAATTAATTCACTTCTCTTTAAAAAACAATACAAATATGTTTACACAAACTTAGTTATAATGTCATTCCAAGATTACTAAATATTTTTCCCCAAGATGCCAGGCAAAACTAAGATTCAGTAATTGACTCTTTCTTTCTTCTTATCTAACAGATGAGATCATGTATGTGAGATTTTGGCTTAATAGGAAGAGAGTGGACTCTAGACTGACTATCTGGGTTGAGATTCTAGGTCTGCCGTTAAGTGGGTAACTTTGGACAAGTTACTTTGTAAATTTTTACCTCAGTTTCTTCATCTGTATAATGGAGATAGCATCTGCATCTACCTCCTTAAGTTTTGAGGAATAAATGAATTAATGCAGATAAAGCTTCAGACCCATAGCACAGTGCTCGGTATATGGTATGCTCTCAAAAAAATGTTAGCTGTGGTTTTTATTGTCTAAAAGTAATTATAATTAGTAATTCTTTCAAATTAATAACATAAGCTTTTAAACACATATCATAAAAGTTATTACAATTATTAGAGATATTTTGAGTAGTGACGCTGAAGAAAGTAAAAGTGGAATTCCTAAGTCATAGTTGAAAGTATCAATTATATTTATAGAAGATCAGTCCTACTTCCAACCACCAAGCCAGCAAGAATTGAAAACCAACTGGTCAACATATGTCGATGCAGATGGAAAAAGGATACAACTGTCTTTAAATTCCCTAAAGAAAGCTGAGTGGAGAGCCTTCTGGTCACTGCAGTCCAACCTATCATTACGCGTGCAGCGAGACTCTTTGATGGGTTTCTTAGTCTATGAATAATATATATTTTGGGGACAGTGTCACAAAAATAATCTGTCTTTGCTCCAAAAAGACCTATGACTAAGCAAACGCAAAGAAAAAATTACCTCCCAACCACAAAGGAGGGTGGTACCCCCTGTGCTGGAAATCAAGACAACTGGCAAAACTTTAAAAAGTATTTTTGAGATAAAAATGGCCCCACAGTTCATATCCTGGAGAACCAGGAAAATTCCAAGTTTCAAAACTACCCTTCCTTTAATTTTACAAAACAAAGCTGTCCGGGGTGGGTGGGGGGAATATCTGATTACTTCTTTATGAGGTATTACTAAATAAAAAAGTCTACCTTTTTAGAAGATCTGGTAGTTACAAGCATTTCACAAGGCAAAAGACCATTGAAAATATTCAAGTTCGGTGAATGCTACTAAGAGGAGTAAGCTTACCACCAGTGAAATTTGGGATAATATTTACACTTTGAGTGATATCTATTAAAGATTTTAAAAATTAGTAAATCAGGATAAGTATAACTAAATTTGCCTCTGGAGTTTTGTCTTGAAAGGATGTGTATATTCAAACGGCAGCAAAATAAACAATTCCGGTTGTTCTCCAAGTCCATATGACTGACATCCCTTACCCAATATTGGCAGTAGCTAGTGAGGCTCTCTCCTTTCTTGTAACACACACTGCAGTTCTCCCCCAGCCCTACTGCTGGTACTATGAGGGGAAGACAGAGAGGCTATGACAACCCACACGATTCAACTAGAACATTCTTATCAGTTCACCACCTATGATTCTCGGCCTTTTATGCCAAGAGCAAATATTCCAAATCATTCAAAACAAAGCATTTAAATTAAATTTACGGGTTAGTCACAAAGTAAAGTTATCTGATGTGTAAGATCACAGATAAATTAAAATGTTGGCAGAAAAAAGTGAACTCCAGAATTGTTCTTTATGATTAATCTTAAACCTATGTGTTATGTTCACATCCTCAAAACATTATAAAATCAACTTGTAATAGGCATGTATAGATTATAATATTTGAAATGAAACGAACAAGGACTCCTTTTTCTTTATGAATTAAGAAAACTTACTGTAACAATCACGTGATACAACTCTAGAAAGGTAATTGAGCAATTAATCTATATGATGCGACAACAGTGCCAATGAGTTCCAACTGTCAGTTATTTTCTTACTATAATGGCAAAGTTGTTTCACAAAGGTCTTAATTTATATTTCTTGATTTGTCTATGTGACAATATATCCATTTCATAATCATGTTATGCCTTAAATGTATTTTGTAATTTTTCCCTAGACAGAAATTGAAAACTGGTTTTCCCACACATATATAAAATGCTTCATTTGTACAAATTTTCATTCCTTAACATATTTTCTTACTCTGAATTTTTAGTGCATGCGAATTATAAAACTGATTTAAAAATGTTTAATTTTTCTGAACTTTGAGTTGTTCTCCAAGTCAAAAATTATTTTAAAATCTTAAAACTAGCACCTAAGTACCTTTTAAAGCCTTTGATTCTGGGAGATATTTAAATACCATGTACTGTACACAAAATGTAAATGTGTCCATTATCTATCTGCATATGCAATATATAGTTACTACACATACTTGAAATTTCAAATTCTGTTAACTTACTACACTTATTTATTCAGAAACTGATGCAACTTCCATTCCTTAATTTTAAATTCACATAGTACCAGAAAAATTATTTTTTACGAAGACAACAAAAACTGATTTTTTATTAAGAACAGTCAATAGAAATAGAGAAATCTTAATGAACAAAAATTAATTTCATAAACTAATTATTATGCTTTTAAAACATGCATGCTTATAAAAATGAAATGTCACATTTTGTGAAAGGATAGTGTATCAAGCCTCTGTATATGGGCTAAGAATGTTTTGGTAGTTAAACTACTTTGGGTTTAACTTAATGGTGTCAAACACTTAGGGAAATCAGTATTATGTATCGGATCAAATAACTGGTATTTATGTCGATATCCTAAGTATTCTATTACAATATATTTTTTAAACAATGTTTTGATTTGAGTAGGAAAGTAGGTTTGCTTTTAGTATGAGGGAAGATGTGTATTCATTATTCAGTAAATGTCATAGTTGGAAATGTAATAATTTTATCTAAAAATCCTTGGTTTATTTTAAACAATTCTATTACAATTTACTCAAATTTAAATATAATACATTTCATAATTAAAGATGTTTGTGAACTTTTAAAATTTCATTTTTAATGGAAAGTAAATATTTGGTCAAAATATGTTTGGAAGAAAGCTTTTGGTCTACGAATATTCTAAAAGTTTCTTAGAAATCTCTTAAGGGCTGAGCACAATAAAACTAGGGCAATGCATATATTCTCAGTTACTCTTTAAAAAAACCTGTAAAAGTGACTATAGTGGCATGTTCTGACACATTCTTTTCATAAACCGAACCCTGTTAGTGACAGCAGAACAGATTGTGTGCATCTGCTGGGAATGAGCCAGATGACAGTGGAAAAACGCACATGGATACCTTGGCACAGCAAATAAAAAATGGAGAAAAAAAGACCTGGAAGAGAAAGTGTTCAACTTTAATTGAAACATTCTTTCCAGCATGATGAACATCATCCAACCACCTCTTTTAGCCTGTCAATTTTACATATAAAAATGTGTTTTAAAGGAGTTCTTAGTAAATTAGAGCTGTTTTGTCCTCTCTTAGCACTCAATATTGACTCAGGTTTTGGGTTATTTCTTCAAATTATGGCAAATGTAATAAGCTTTAGGGTAGAAAAAGAGGCCAAACCACTCTACCACAGCCTGGTACAAAAACACTAAACTTATAAAAACCCTTTCAGGTTCAAGTCAAATTTTAAATATCTGGATTAAGTTTTTGAATTTTGTGGGTATTATATTGACAAGTGTCAAAGATGCCACAATTCAAATATTCTGCAAATGTGACTATTGTAAATGTTGCTTGCACTCAACAGTGCTACAGTATTTTATTTTATGCTGATCAACCACATATTGTTCAAACAGTTGGCTCAGTAACAGTAGAGCGGGCCATACATAAAAACAAATGTGGTTCTATAAATCATATCAAGAAGTTTTCTTGGATGCTCTGATTACAATGAAAATTTATTCTATACAGTATACAATGCAAATTTTAAACTGAAGATGAAGTTGTTTAATAGATTAGTAGTCTGACTGAAGCAGCTGCAGTCAAAAAAAATTCTGGTGATTAACAGCCATTTTCCAGTAATCATAACCCTGGAAAGGGCTACTAAGTAGGGGGAGGGGGTTGCAGATGGGAATAATTCTCTAAGCCCATGTGCCTTAGAGGGCTCCATCATCTTCATGCAGACTTATTATTATTATTATTATTATTTTTAAATTAAAGCTTTTAGAGGCGTACTTGATTGCAGTGTTGGGAGCTGTCCATGCTGTTTTACCATAGGGAAGTCCACTCTGCAAGCATTCCTTGCGCTGAGCACTCTTTATCCAAGCATTAAAACACAGTTAGAAAAGAAAGCTGAAAAGCAAGGTGCACACTAGAGGGGCATTATTCAAAAGCATGAGAACAATTTCAAGTGATTGCAACTCGCCAGGTTGTATAAACTGGGCATGTCTCGTCAATATTAGCTGACATCCAAAATACAATTTTTTTTTGAGAAACTACGTGAACAGAAAAGCTGAACAAAAGGGGATCCATGACACCAGTAATACTCCCATTTTTTAAACCTACTTTTTACCTAAATTTGTTTGAGTTATAATCCTCAGGTGTAATCCTCTAGTAAAATTCTGCATTTTCTATACTTTATTTTTTTCTCACAGAAATAAAAATATCCAAATTGAGACAAGTTCATTTATTCATCATCTCAAAGTTGACAAACTGTGGTCATAATGAATAAGCCCTCAAATCCAGAGAAAAATAGGACGATAAGGACATCATTTGCTGGCTATATTTTCTTTTGTAATAAAAAGTGTATTTCATCTTGACAGAAAAATACAATTCATTCATTTATTCAACAAATATCTACAGAATACCTATTATATGCAAGAGTTCTTGTGAAGGAATATAAAGAGTAAAAGAACACACATTCATCATAAATTAATTCCATGTCTACATACAATCAAAGTTGCCCAATAAGAAAAATAAACAAAGATTATTAACGTATACGTCAAAAGTGGATAATACTAAGAAAAAAATTTAGAATTCTTGGCTAGTCTGGTTTCACCATTCAAACCACCTAATAACGGTACATGAAACACTTCCTCCAAACTGAACTTTTATTAAAACTAAAAAATAGTCAATCTGCAATTCAAAACTTTCACTAAATGACTTTTAAAATTCATGGATGGTATTGTTTTGTTTCTTTAGTTCCATTTCTGGTTCTAAAAATAATAAAATATTTATTTAATAACATCTAATCTGTGAAAAGTTTAGATTTTCTTGGAGAAAAAAATATATTGTACTTAGCAATCATTAGAATAGCATAAGAATTAGAGACTTGCTCTGAATGTGACCCAAATTTAATGGACTGAAAGTATTATTGAAAAATAACTTTTAATAACCATCCCACCAAGAATTTCTAAATGATCATTAGCAGGAATGTAAAATAACTAAAATATAGTGTAATGCTATGATAATAATTCAATAATTACTGATCACTTACGATGTATCTGCATTATGGTTTTATATGTATTATCCTAGTCAATCCTTAAAAAACTTTTAAGAGGTGAGTGATTTTATAATTCCCATTCTGCAGATCCTGGAACTGGGGCTTTCTGGTCATTAAAATACCTGCCTAAAACCACTAAACAGAAAATGGGAGGCTGGCTTTTCAACTCAGTTTTGGTTGTTGCTCTTAATCATTACTCTTTATTGTTTCTGGACATGTTTGTCTAGCAGCATAATACGTACAATCAAAGAAATTACATTAAGTGTGGAAATGTGGTCTCCAAACTCTTTATGCTTGTTTAAATGATCTTCTCTCTCTTGTATTTATCTTCATCCTTTCATGCTTTATGTGTCTCTCTGCTCTTCCCCACCTAAGTTCCCCACACTGTACACACCCTGTACACACACACACACACACACGCACGCACTGGTTGGAGTTCTGGCCCAACGCTTACTTCATAGAGCAACCTAAAAGGCATAATTTGGTTGAACTTCTCTAAAAACTGTACCACTTCCTGGGAGTTCATGAAGCTGCTCATGTTTGCCACGAATATACCATCCAGTGATCTAAAGCTGCTGGTGTTCCTTACAAAGACTTGATCCTATAGCCCTTGCTGTTTCAAGATCAGTGTTTGCAGTTCTTTCAAGATATGGCATTGGGCTGTGATGAACCACATTAGTTTCTCAAGTGTAAGGAGATAAGCTAGCATCTAAAACAATTCTGTCGCCCATGTATAGTCAAAACAAGTTAAAAGTGCACTTGCTTTCACAATACCAAATACTTTGAAGTAAGAAGGAAAGTCAGACAGGAGAGAATCCAAAAACAATGAAAACGGAAGGAAAAACACTGAAGTCAAAAATTGTCTGATTTTTTTTAAGCTATAAAATGAGAGAAGCGGAGAAAAAAATCACATAGCGCTTACTCTAAATCAAGCAAGATCAAATAGTCTTAGAAGGGATATTGCCGACTCATTTCAACCAAAGGGTCGTAGGGAAACAAATAATGGGTACTGAGTGTCTTACTTAGCCTTCCACAAATCTATCAATGTCATCATGGAAATTTTTTCTTTGTTGTTTATGTAAAGGGAGAAAAATTCAAACATGAGATGAAAGAAAAAAATAGTCAAAATTACTTCCTTTAACCTCTAACCTATAAAGACTCTCAGCGGACTTCCAATAAATACTAGAAATGGAAAACAAATTCATTTAAAATAGACAAATTTGTTAGACTTCATTTAGTTAAGAAAAATCATCCAGAATAAATTAGGTCTGCATTTATATAATACCTTTCAAAGATATTAATGTTAACTGTAATAGAAGGGTGAAAAGATCTACTTTTTAAACCACATAAACCCCTACTAAAAGACCACCCATAGGCTCCTCAAATATGGATGAAAAGCAGGTACCTTAAAGAAGTAATTGTTTTTTTGGTTAACAGAGTTTAAAGTTTCCCAAATTCTTCACAAGAGAATCACCTACTAGAGTCAACGTTTTAATCCAATATAATTTTGTCATATTTAAATAGCAAGATAGTTTATTTTCTATTTTAAAATTTCCATTTCATACACGTGTTCGACAGTTGAAAGTTTACAATATATCTGACAACATTTAGCAAGGGGTATAATTCAAATGATCCTACTGTTCCAGATAATTTCCAAGAAAATAAGGAAAACTCTTATAATAGCCTAATAGAAGCACAGCTTTAATCTGAATTTTTAAATATAATGTGTGATTTTCTAACAAATAAATGTCAAAATTTATTGATTCATATCTATATTAGCATTTAAAAAACAAAGTTTAACATTTTTTTCCTCCCTTGCTGATGGGCCTTGAAAAAGTGCCAGGTGTAGGAATACACCATTGTGATCATATTCTTACAAGCTGCCTCATACATTTTTAAAGATCTATGTTGTATTAATTTCTTAACAGTTTATTGGGAACACTGCATTCACAGAAAAATAGATGCTTAATATTTAAACATAATTAAAATTATTATTCTTATCTATTTGAGTTTCAAGAGAAATTAAATTAGACTTAACTGTTGGTCTAATTTGGTAAATTTCGTATAGGCAATAATTAGTGCAGTGGATTAACGACTAAACTAACATTTATGTACTATTCATATACTGTTAAATTAATAATTTAGTTTAAAAATAAAATTAAAACAAACATTTATTAAGTGGTAACACTTTCTACTGAAGGCTCTCATTTAATACATTTCTAAAGAAGGCTAGTTTTAGAAAGGTGTGCTGGCAATAATCTGATTGCACCTCATACAAATGAGAATTCTACTGATTGAAAGGAGCCATGGCAGCTAGAAATTATTTTTTAATAGGATTTTTATAAAATCACATGGGTTACAGTTGAAAATGTAACTGGTAATTAAATCCTGCTTCCTTACAATTTTTTACTTTATTTTTTAAGGAGAAGTACAAGTTTTTAGACTACAGTTTCAGATACAAAGATTATGAACGCAGATATTTAGAAGTCAATTTATTTTGCATGACATTAAACACATTACTTATACTGTACCTTTCAAATGAAAAGCATAAACCAAATCTGAAAACTAAAAGCTCACATTTTCTCCCTTTGTACTCTGTATTTTGACCTAATAATCATTTAAAGTGTGGGTGTTTATCAATAAAAATTATTGCAGCACCACACGTTGTGGTGGAACGTTGCTATTTCCCGAGATAAGTACAAAAAAACCTCAATGCTAATTTGCATCACAAAATGATCTAACATATCTGGAATATAATGCACAGGCTTCATTGAAAAGAAACCATTCTATTTTTCTTTGTGAAACAAAAAGTACAGATATGTGATTGGGCTTGGGTGTGCTGGAGGTAGGGGGTGGGGAAGAGGTCTCATTTTCTATCTCACACCTATTGTTTTATGCGTTCTAAACTGCTATATGGGAATAAAAAGGAAACATACTGAATCCACTTTGCAGTTAATGACTTAGTGATTTAAGAGGCAGAATTTTCAAGTTAAAGAAGGGAAACATTATGCTTTTCCTTTCCCAAAGCTATTTCCCAGGAAGAAGGCCCTCTGTTCCTCAGCCTATGTAGGGGGGAATAAAGGACATTACTTAGGGCTGAAATCACTCCGAGACAGAAGAGGGGAAGTTTATGATGTGGCACTGTGCACTGTATCTGGTCTGCAGCCAGGAAGTTTTCATTTTGTAGCTCTGCTGCCAGTACCTGCCCTGCATATTCAGGATTAAAAATACACCAGAGCTCTACCTGAAAAACGGTGGATGTTACAGAGAATTAAAAGAGTTTATTTTTCTTTCTTTATCCTGAGTGTAATTACTGTTTTTAAAAAAGAAAGAGCTGAAACTATAGTAACTGGAGGTTTTCTTTTTCCTTTTTAAACTCCTCAAACTACCTTCCCGCAAAGCCATTTAAGTTAAATGGTACATTTACAGACTCACCTACATGAAGGATATAACTTAAAACATCTGCTTAGACACATACACTCTGTTCAGATATAAAAAATGTGGCAAAAAATTTAAAAAATATAGGGCCACTATATTTTTAAAATGTATGTTCTTCTCCGTGTGTGTTCATTCATTCATGAGATCTTTGACTGCAATTAGGTAGTCGGTCCTATAAAGGCTTCCTTGTGTGACCATAATTTCTCAAAGTAAAATGCTCCAGTGAATATTTCTGCTAAATAATCACATCTTCAAAATTACTTTAAAGAAATTCCAATCCCTCATGTTACATGTAGCAATAATGCCAGTTTTCCATAATGAGCCTTGGTTGTACCACCTTATTCAGGGTCAACAATCAATTAGAAGACAAAAAATATAAATTGAGTGTTTATTAAGTAGCAGACAAATTTCTTTGTCTGTCTCAACATATTTATATTAATGAATCTATTTTCTAATTTTGAAATTAAATATGCATATTTAAGCCAAAGCTGCCTATCTTTGGGCTTTGGGGAAGGATGCACATTCTCTTGCTATCCTAACTTGCTGAAAGAATCACAGGTGTGAAAAAAAAGACGGGGATAGTTTTTGGCTGTTTTTTAAAAAAACGCTTCACATTCTATCGAAGGACCATATCCACCTCTTCTCTAAGCCAATATGCTAGGGATCCATAGTATCTGAGAGCAATTTATATGAATTCTTCATGTGCATCTTATCTGTGACAACAAGATACAAGAGGAAAACCAGAGCACCAGGCTCATGATGCTATTTGGAAAAAGCAGGTTCTCAAAAGGGACTAATTCAAAGATCAGTTAGTTCCTCCAGCCTGTAAAAACAAGTTTAGAGTACTTAATTTAAATCACTGCTTGAGGACCTGCACTGTCATTCTACATGAATCCCAACCACTTGCAGGAGGAACAACATTGCTCCATTCATTTCAAATTTACAGCAATAAGAATTAATAAAGTCTCTATAATGTCTGCATTATTTAAGAGTAATGATTCCTGATGAAATCTGTCTGAAATAGTTTTACTGTTTTTATTGCTTGTAATGTCACCAATTTCCTTTTCAATGCCCTCAAAAGATTCTCTTCATGTACTTTGAGCTTTGTTTACATTGGCCGTATTTAAAAAATAGATACTGAAATATATATACTTGTACAATAAAATGACAATGTACAGCAAATGAATTATGGTGATGATAAATAAATGTTACTTATATCACCTGAAACTAAACCATGAATTTATATAACAGGTATCCCATAATTTTCATATTTAATAGGACTATGACTTTTTGCAGTAAACATTAAAATAGTATCAAGGAGATGTGGGATAATAGTACATTGAATAGTCTTTTCTATAATCTTATTTTTACAATGGTATTCGTTGTCATATAACATTCTTTAATTATTTTTCTTACACAGGCAAAAATAACATAAGAACGTCAATGCTATCTTCATATTCTTAAAAGAGAGGGGTAGGGAATGAATGCTTTCAGCACCCTCTACTTTGTTATGCCTGAATATTGTCTGTAAAGTAACATAGGTACTACTAAATTCTTGATTTGAGCAAGACCAAAATTATTATAGTGTACTTTACAGTTATTTCATGCATGAATGTTAAAATATACTGAAATTATAGAACTTTCATACTTTTTTTTTCAGTATTCTGTGTAAGATAGGTTGTCAATAAGAGCTTTAAATAACTGACAATTTTCTTTGCTCACTAACTATACAGTAGATCACTGCAAATTATTTTCTTTCTCATGCTGCTATTCACTTACATATTGCATATTTGCTTCAATTCTCCAAGGGAAGAAATGTGGCTCTTGTGGGAAAGGTCCACCCCTTTCTACATGTTTGCTTCCTTGAACGAAAGGAACACACCCCCTTACATTCTTTGAAATGTGTCCAACAATTGTAATAGCGCTGTATTATTGACTAAATTAGAAAATCTTAAGTGATAGTCAACTATTGTTAATATGCTGGGTATTTTGAGTCAGGAGAACTAAATGACACATACACAGATAACAGAAATAAAGTTCAATCTAGTGTCTACACTTGGATGCTTAGAATGTTTGTAAGTATTAGTAGAAGAAACTTGTGAATGTTTTTGTGTACATGTGTGTTGTATGACACCTCAGGAAGAGGCCCATAAATATTACAAGTTTTTGAGGGCATGGGTCTTTCAATATAAGACCCATTAGAGCAATGACCCCTTCCTTTCCTAAGTATATTAGAGAAAAAATATTTAGAAACTTAGGAAGTAGAATCAGAGAGCTGTTTGAAGTCACAAACATGCAAACATATCACAATTCCATGTTTATCATTCTAATGGCAGAAAACTCACGCCAAAGTTGGTACCCACTAACTTCTACCTCATTAAGGCAAGCTGCCGGTCATTGGGTATTATGCTCTAACAAGCCTCCCCATTATGTAGAATAATATATTTCCTTCCAAGGCAAGTTTTTCTTTTGTTGTTATTTTCTAATAAAGTAATATACTCCACATTTATAATTTTGCATTCATCTTTAATTTTATCTTTTCTAAATATTTTTTCTTTATTCCACTTTTATATAGAAATTTGCAAGTGTAAAGACACAGCAGACAAAAAAAAATCTCTTTTAAGATATTTTAGTGTTTAATTGAAATGGATAGTTCTTGTGCAATTTGTTTATCAGGCATTTCAGAATGAACTCAAGTATATAATTTCTAGGCCTACAAAAT
Organism: Cacajao melanocephalus; assembly: GCA_963573385.1. Lineage (NCBI taxonomy): Eukaryota > Metazoa > Chordata > Mammalia > Primates > Pitheciidae > Cacajao > Cacajao melanocephalus. Next base: position 119,828 of record CAUYLG010006608.1, on the reverse strand, counting down.
GGAAGCTTTGTTATTTCCCTATGTTTCTCACTTGAAATAAGAGTGAATATAAAGAGTGAATATATAGCTGGAACTGAAGATAATAAACTTATTAAAACTTAGTAAGATATTGTTATGGTCAAAGAAAACCCGCAAGCTTGTGCCACAAATCCACTCAGATGAAACATCTCATTCACTAAAATTTTCTATCTTATTATAATAATGCACAGAAAATTAAACACATAAATATTAATTTTATGTATCCAGAAGATGTAGGCAATGAAAATGCAATGTTTACATTTATGGGTGACTCATTAGTGTTTTATTGTGTGAAACACTAGGAGGCATCAGTTGGGTAAAAAAGGACTTCAATTTTAGAAGAAGCAAGAAATTACTGTAAAGTTGGGTGTGTAAGAAGTCAAGATTTTCAAAATGTTGTTATGTAAACCAAAACTTTATTTTCTGAAATAAACTCTCAAAACATCATATTCTGTTGTCAAGAATAATCTTTATATAACATTCATGAAATATATATATAATTTGACCAACAAGATATATTTCAAGATATATTTCAGATGTATGGATTCATAACTATGTAATTACACATTTTTACGTAGAATATATTTGGTAACAGAATATCATAATGGATATTGACTATTATGCCTTTTCTGCTGAATTACTCAATAACATGAGTGTATGTTTTATTTCCGGTAAATTCTGTTTTGTGCTCTTTACAATGCCTCTGAAAATGTCTAATGCATTTAAGCCTTATAATACCTGCTTCATGTAAGCAGACAATTTGACGTCTGTTCATAAAGAAATGATGGAACTTAAAATTTAGAGCAATGAAGACATACATGAAAAGGACATGTTTTCTCTTACTTCACCATTGAAAGTCTGTCATTTGAAAACTGAGTTTTCCATTGTTTGAATGGTTCATAATGATGAAGCAACAGGGTCGAAGTATACTTATCTAGCAATCATTTGAAACTGGAGTGTCTTACCATTCCTCAACAATCAGCTTTTATCTTTGCCCTATCAAAATAACATGTGAACTGTGTAATCTGCCTTTTGTAAGGTGCATAGACTCTGTTGTCGCTCCTGGTTTTATGAATCACCTCTGTAATCTGGTTTGATTTCCTAAAGATGACAGATCTCGGTGAACAGTCAAGCTTTACTGAGTGCAAAACAGTCCACCCGTCTATGAGATTAAGGTACAGTGTTACGGACGGGGGTCTTAATCACCTATCTTTTCACATGCAGCATACTGATGGAACATGAGTGATTAAATCCTTCCATCATGTCCAGGCAATCACCATATTAGCATAGAATGAATATGTGTATTTTGATAAGTTTTAGATATTAATTTGTCTGGTATTTTCTCAGAGGATGTGCTTTTAAAAAAATTATAACTTTATTAATAATCTCCTAACTGTCCACCTTGTGCCCATTAATTGCATGTTAATTCTTCTGTGTTGCTTTGAATCATGTCCTCAAAACCAGAGTTCTCTTTAATAACTATGTCTTTGTTTTTATGTAGCACAAGTATTGCTGCACAGCTATTTCCCCATTTTTGTCACTTTCTGAGATTTCATGGACTCAAATTATACCACAGTTTAGAGTTGAGAAATAAAACCACAAAAAATACAATAAACAGAAAAAAGTTTTAAAAGATAATGTTAACATATGCTAAGGAATTATTCAGTGCTGTTCTTTATAAAAGAAGTTTAAATACAATAAATTATTTATGAGAAAGATATATTTGCAGTGTTATGCAATTTATTGATTCAGTAAAGTTAGGGCCAAGGAAAATAATTCAGGTATCATTTCCCCCAAATTGTGCAAAATGAACATGTTTACAAAAAAGAAAAAAGGCAAGGTGCCTCTTGTTATCTAAGTTTCATGGAGTTATCTAGTGTTAATGTGCTTCTATCTTGAAAAGTTAATATCTGTGATTGTATACTTTTAAAATATGAATAGCTCAGAAAAGGTGGAAAACTGTTTTTATTATAAAGTGTTCATTTGTTATTGAAATAAAAAACAAGTTAACATTTAATAAAACTTACACTTTGATATTATATTTCAATATATTCCACATGCACAGCAATCAGGATATAAATAGTGTAATTAATGAATGAAGTAAAATGCTATCTTTCTTAAGAAGTCTGAAAAACATGTCAAACATTCCAAAGCTGTGTGAATTATATTAATAAAAATAGTAGAGTTTTATAAAATTTAGTAAAACTTGGAAGTAAAGATAACAGCCACCTACTGTCTCCTTGACGGGAGAACCAAATTTTAAGCAAATGCTATGTTTAAAGACTGTTTTGGTGAAAACTTTTAGAATTGAGTTAGTAGTTGACTACATAGCTAAATGTACTTTTCTTCAAATAGAATGAGATATTTGATTTAAAATATTTCTTTCCTCTTGAAATAGGATGTTAGGGACATCTCATTTTACCTATCAAGTTCTCAATCTTGCTTTAGAACTACTTCTTTTAACTTAAATAATTTCTTACATACACTGGAAGACAATAATATGGCTTATTAACTGCTTTATCTTTAATTGAAACTGATGGAGAAACAAAAGTACTGCTTATACCATATTGGTACATAGTTTTTAAAGACTACAAAATTGACATTATTTTTTAAAATTAAATAAGATGTTTTAGTTTCAAATTAGAGATTGTTGATCTATTTAAAGCTAAAATTGGTATGCAATACGAGGTTAAATGGGGTTCACAGGTGGTCACATTTCCACGTCCTACCAAGTCTCTAGGGATTGGAGTTATTATACTCCACATAAACATCTTTACTCTGCAACCACAATTCCATTGCAAGGTGCCAGTGAAAAGTAGGCTGGTCACTTTTTTTTTGGACTGGTATAATGAGGTGGCTGGAGTTTCCCTTATAGCACTTAGAAAATATATGCAGTCACCAAGCATTTCATAAGACAGTTACTATTAGAGTTAGTTTCAGATTCACAATAGTAAAACGCACTTTGTGTCAAAGCAATTCTCCACTGAGGACCGGTTAAGGAACTGGCAGAGAGCCCAATTCTACTTATTATACTGTCGGCATTTACATATAAAGTATTTTATACAAAAGACACGCATTCCTATAACGTGACAAAAAAAAAAAAAAAAGGCTTTCCCCAAAGAATCATAACTACTGGACTTTGAATAGCCAGAAATGATTCAGATATAAAATTTCCTTTAAAAATCAATAGCCATGTTCAGGGAAGGAGATAACATTAACATTAAATTTAAATACTTGCATAATATTTAACAATACAATAAACAATGTGCTGCATCTATATATACTTCCTTTGTGCCAAACTTCATCATTGAGTTTGGTAACTTTCATTCCAAGTCCAAAGAGAAGAAGGCAATTTAAGTGACTTAACCTTGCTTGCTTTTAAACAGCTATATATTTGACTTGACCTGAACAGCAATCCATATGCTGAAGTCGAACGTGAATTGTAAAATGTGTAGACTACCATGGCAGGGATATTACTTTTTGTCCATACCAATTAAGAAGCTCTCTGTCAAGCCAGCACTTTGGTGAAGGAAGGAAATGCACAAAGGTATACTCTGACAGCCATGCTTTAGCTCAAACTAATCCCAAGAATTAGTGGCTCAGAAGCATAACCCAGGGCAAATCAATGTCTTTGGGGGGACTCATGGGAGCATCTTTCCACAGTGAACTAACTGCTAAATCTTAAGGCATCTACTTCAAGGTCATAAAACATGCTGTGAAATATTAAAATCCACCAGGCTCCACACGCTCCACCATATCAAACATGCTAATGACGTGAACTAACTTCATGAAACTTTAAACACACTGGTGTGACAGGAACGAGTCAGGAGTGATTTCAATAGCTGATGGCAAACCGATACGACTATCTAAAAAGTTACTTTTAGCAACAAACAAGGAAATCATGGAATCTAACGAAAAGAATGCACAACGAACCTCAACTTCAGCCTTCAAAAAAAAAAAAAAAAAGGCACAGGGATAGACAGACACAGTGCCTTGGAACATATTGATGCAGATTTTAGAGACAATATCGGGGTTTTCTATTTCCTCGAGAAATGTCAGGGGTACTTACATGAAGGAAGACCCGATCAGATTAGTCCTTGGGATATTTTCCTTTCTTAAGAGAGAGAGAAAGAGAAAAAAAATAACAATAATCTTTACTTCGTCCAGCGTTGAAGTGCTTCTCCACCTGATTCAAACATGCAGCCACGGCGACCCACACAGAACCTTCAAAGTCAATCCAATAGCAGCCCGAAGATGTCTGGGTGTACGCGTGTGCTCAAGTGTCTGTGACTGCGAGCAGAGCGAGCGGAGAGCTGGAGACGATGTGTGCGTGTGTGCGCGCGCGAGAGGAGCGCGCGCGAGGGGGGGCGCGGGGCCGCGCATTCGCGCGCGCCAAGGCCGCTCCGAAGAGGAGGAGGAGGAGGAGGAGGAGGAGGAAGAAGGAGGGGGAGGAGGAAGAAGAGGAGGAGGAGGAGGAGGAGGAGAAAGTGGATCTCAGCGGCTGGTCGGATTAAAAGTAACCAGACTCGTCCAGAAAACTGCGTCCAGGAAGGAAGTGACAGAAGACGAATGGGAAAAGGAGAACAGCTCACAACGTTTGAAACATCGCGTAAAAAAGACTGGGGGTGGTGGGGGCGGGGGGATGGAAGGATACTGGGAGGGGAGGCGGGGGTGGCAGGGAAGACGGAGCACGCAGGGTTGGGGTTCTAAGCAGCACGTCCGATGAAGTGTCTTTTGCCTCCTTTTTTTCCCTTTATTTAATTTTGTCCTTGCCTTTGCTTCGCGCTGCCTTTTTCTCTCCGTCTCTCTCTCTCTCTCCCCCACAATCCTAAACCGTTGACTCTCCTCGCGAGCTGGAGAAATCATCAGTTTCACTCTTGCAAAAGGGGGGCGGGACTAGACCTCGGAGCATTTTAATAAAACAAACATACAGCAGCTCCCTCCTCACCCCTCCAGTCTCAACTAGATTGATAAATTACTCCACTACACTACTTTAATTATGTATATGGTATGCAGAATAAATCACTGAACATCAGTACCTCAATCAAGCACTTTTAAATGATAATTGCATCTTGGTGAATCAATCTTTCCATTCCTGACATTTTGCTAATTTTAGTTTTACGGTGGGGTAATAGCACATGCCATACGCAAACCTAATGACAATTCTTTATTGCACGAAATGAAGACAACACGGCGAGCGGCGGCTCCCTGCTCCTCTCCCGGCGCCTCTGCGGAGGACGCTCGGAGAGAATCTAGTCTCCCGCTGCCGCGCGCTCGCTCCCGGGGGACGCTGCGAGCCTGCCAGCAGGAAAGTCGTTCTAAAGTCGGGATCTTTCCTCTGACCAATAGGAGCGCGACCCTAATAGTTGCTCTTGTGACTTTTCCCCCTTTTGGACACGCGTTAGCCACTTCTCTCTTCCACCGGTCGGTGCGCTCCTCCGTTACTCACGCGTAAAAGCCACGGTCCAGGATGTCTGCAGCACTCGATTCCAGCGTGCTTTTCCTGCACGCCCAGAAGTCGCGGTTTTCACCCTGAGAGGTTGGAGCGCTAGAAAGCGAGCCCAAAGGTTTCTCTAATGCTAGTAATGTACGAAATAATAAAATAATTACCAGTATTTGAGATCTCGACTTCATCGCGGGGCCATGAACTTTCTGATCAGTTTGGAAATATTTACCGAGGCAGCAGCTTCCTCGGAGATCCCCCCCTTCCTCCCACTCTATCTCTTCCACACCTTACTGGACTTCATCCAGGTCATTAACATGTAAACCAAACCAACTTCCCAAATGCATTAGGCTACCCTAGCCGATAGCTGATGACTTCACTTATCCTGAAGAGTTTCAGCTGCACAGGAAGCAGAAATAGAGACTGATAAGGGAGGATACTTAACGTTAAGGTTAAAGCATGCTAAACACTTTTCCTTACCAAAAAATAGGTTTTAATATTTAGGAAAGGCTACTAGAGATTGGGCACCTCCCGCACTAACCAACTATTAATGTATACCACGCCCAATAAAGCCAAAGATAAAAATACATCAACTAGTATAGAATCATGAAAAGACAGGATTGCATGCCAGTAGAATTACAGATTACATAAAATGTTTGAATCAAATTAATTTTAAAAAATACTCTGAAAGCAAGAAGAGAAAATTTATAGAATATGGAATGTATGAGCGTAGACAATAGGAGTATATTGAAATACCTAGCTAACTGAAGATATTTCCCCACTTTAGAAAATTCCTTTTAGCACTGTGTTTAACCCAATGACTAGTTGTATTTCCTGTAAAGTTCAGCAATATGCCTTGAGAAGTCTATTTTTATGTATGAGGACAGTATGGTTCAAAAAGCCTCCTGCTTCAATGTAGGAGGTATTTGATGTGAGTACCTTTCCTTGGAAGAGTGGGCTCAACATTTAGGCAACGGTCCCAAGGCTTCACTTGAAAGGGGAAGGTTGATTTTATAGGCAAGTACAACTAGATCTGAACAATCTTCAAGCTTCCAGCTCATCATTGTGACTATCAGCACAGCTAAGACAATTCCCTCCCTTTTATTATAGGAATGCATCGCAAACTGTCACAAAGCAAAACCCATCTGAAATAGTAGTATTTCTTGCAGACGAGCATCTACAATGTATTTTGTTTGCCAGTTTGTTTTTCAAATGGTGAGTTTGCCATTACCATGAATTCATTTTAATAATATGGCAGAGAGCCTCTGTATCAGTTTCCATTCAAAGTACAACTTCTCTGAAAATCCAAAAATTTAAAGGGCAAAGATATTTGGAATACTTAGATATGTCTATATATGGTGGTAAAAATAAAATTAATTTTCTTCAAGATTCACAAAAGTCCTGAAAAAGCAAAGCATTTGAAGGATCATCTAAATTTATTATTTATTGCCATGATACCTAAAATTAATGCAGTGAATTACAGCTGTCTATTTGACATGAGCAAACACATAGCCAATGCATGAATTTCGGCCATGCTATTTTTGATGAATTATAGAGGATATTTCTATTTACCACAGTGCACTTCAGTTTTAGATTTATTTCGTTTCAAAAAGAAATTATTTTATCTTTTCATATTTTAAATAATTATTTAATAATAAACATAACCAACATAATTTTCAATGATAGTGCAAGCATTCAAAAATAAGTATAACCCCACACTAGATAATTTGAAAATAATTTGGATCTGGAAAGTATCAAAGATGGCCTTTTGAAATATAGGATTTTCCCCTCAGCAGATTTAGCTTCTTAATTATGTGTGACCTAAGTTAATATTACCATTAGTTTTCTTCCCATGAGCCTTTATAGTCGAAGCAGAAGAGAAAAGGCATGAAGAAATATACAATAGAAAATCACCTGAGATTTAAAATTATTCATGAGTAATCCAGAAAGTAGTTAATCCAGAGTGTGCTTTGTATTCTTTAAATACTTCTGGACTTTTTTTTTTTTAAACTAAAATCATCCTGATCCTTTCTATCTAATGGTACTTAGGATCAGACTATTTTCTCACGTAGGGAGGAGCTTGTACTAGGTGTCAGGAGACCTGGATTCTCTATTTAGTTCAAAATTTTTGCCATACTAAGGGATTCATTCTTTCTAGTCTTCAGTTCGCTTATGTGTTAAATGAGTTCTCTAACCTATTCCAGTTCTATGATTGGAAAACAGAAAATGTTTCTACCCTTTAAACCAATTGCAAGGTAGGGTCTAACCAGTGAAATAATAGGTGACAATTCCTTTCAAAGAAAATTATGTCTGGGATTGATGTACTATTGGACCAGCTTTTTTTTTTCTAATCCCAAATATTTCCTTCATTAATAAATGTTCTATTGTGAATGTACATGTACGGTCACTTGTTTTTTCCTCAAAAGAATTATGTGTAGCAATATATTTAATTAAAGTGCCATAGAAGTTACAGAGAGCATGCTCCTCAGGATTTTAACTCCAGGAAAAGCTAATATTGCAATTTCTGTTCAGAGCTGCATACCATCTTACTCCATCCTCCTCTCTTCACTACTTCCCTACATTAAAGCAGCAGTCCACTAAAGCCCTGTGCACTGGGTCTGCCTGCTTTTAAGCCTGGCCCACGCTGGGTGTAGCTCTTGAAGTGAGCTTTAAAAAATTATTTTAAAGTGAACTGGGGCGGTTGCCACAGCAACCCACCCTGAGATGAAGAAAGGCTATAGATTAATCTACCCCTTAAGATTATTCAACTGTATAGTGTTTGTTCCTCAGCCAGAATACTTTTAACACAAACATGATAAGTGAACATGGTAGTTTAGAAAAATCTAAAAAGTAGAAAGACACAAATTCCAATTGCATTACATATTTTAATCTTTGTCTAGTTATAGTATTGATGATATACGAGACAGCCCATGAAACAGAATAATTGTATAAGATATAGTACTTGCAAAAGTAGGCCCTGAAAGGCGACGTGATCTTTAAGCAAAATCATGTGTCACTGCTTATAATATAAAGTGTATAGTGGTCATTAAACTCTTTATTACTATTACACACATCTATGCTATAATACCTAAGGTCAAGGAGTTTGGCAGTTTTACCTTTGTGGTAATTTTGTGGTAAATGATAAAACAAATGTGAGCACTTACCACATACACTTCTTTACTGCCACAGTCATTGCCTTCCGTTCTTTACTTCATCTCTTCATAGAAGTTACTAAACAGTTTGCAACTCTTCTTTGGCACCTGAAAATGTGGAAGTGCAAAAAAGTATATAGTATTTTGTCAGTGCTGATATGAAAGTACTTTCAAATGGATTTATTTCTAAAACTTCTAATCTGAAGTAACAATATTCTGATATTAAAGTGTTTTGAATATAATTGAAATTGTCATTAATTGTGATAATAATCTTTAATATAAATAGTGCCAGATATCTAAATTTCAAAAATTCACTAGGTGCAGCATTAACCCAAGCAGAATATACAGTGTATGAACTGTTTGCGATTGAGAATTTGCAATATACAAAGGATTTGTTATTTCAAGACAAGGTTTACGCATATCTAAGGATTCTATATTTATCTTTATTTCTGTACCTTCAGTTTTATATGTGATAGAGAATTACAGAAGAAAGTCAAATCCATTATATCCCAAGCTAACACAATTTGTCAAATTGGGAAATGTTTGCAATGCAGTTGAGGATGCTGAAAGGGCTTATTTTATGCATTGCCTAAAGGCCAATTTTAAATACTTTGGGATTAGTGATGTGTATTCAGTATGGTTTATAAATTCTATTACCAATAAAACCTTATTCTTCCAAGCAGTGTTTAACTGTACTGAGCACAGACAAATGCTCCTGTGTTCTGATTTCTGTTTTAGCCTAGCTTTCCATGACTTTGTGCACACAAATGAACCTTTCCTTGGCTTCAGACTGAGACTAGTCCCAGAAAGAGAACCAGCCTTGAGACATATCAGACCAGGTCAATATCTATTTTCCCATTTGTAATAGAAGGAGGACTTTTCATAGTGAAGAATCACTTATAAAGCGTCCATATTTGAGTTGACTTCTCTGAAGTTTATTTTTATTTTAAGTTGCTTCAGAGTCAAAGAGAAATGAAGAATTTTGGCCAGTTTTACTTTACGGGTGTTAGTTCAGTTTAGTCTTTTAGGCTCAGGCCCACAGTGAGTGAGGCCAAACTTGGTCTTGTAGTCACTACCAAGTGATCTGGTGAATTCTCTTTCTTCCAGCTGTGCTTCATTTTACAGTCTATTAAGTGAGAATCATAATACACATCTCCCAGGGCCTATTACCTTACAGAAATGAAATCTTCGTGAAATAACATCTGAAAGATACGGTAAGGTTTTTAAAAAAATGTCACTACAAATTATGATGTATTTCTTCCTTTTCCTGTAATCAGTATGTCCAAATAAGGGCTGATCAGTAATTTGCTTGCAAGTGTGTGACTGATTCAAAAATATCCACATGCATGACTAAATTTAATGCGACTTTACCTTTACTTAACAAAATTGTTAAATGTTGTTCATCGTAACATTGATTCTATCCCATTTCTTGAAATATCACAGAAACCTTCAAGGAATGGATTTTCACACTTCCCCTTTTAACTGTTTCTTTTAGATACCTTACTATGTGTGTGCTTTTTCATTTTAAAAAATCTTTACCCGGGGTCGGGGTGGAAGTGAGGGTTAAAAATCTCGTCCTGCGTTTTGGTGCCCACTTCTTTGTTTGGAAAGCAGAGCGCTGGGACTCAATCCGGGCGGCCCTCAAAGATCCAGACGAGGGACGCCTCTGGTTTCAGCAACTCACTCGGCTGAGTTATTGATTGCAGGCAGCAACAATCCCTCCGGTTGATTTGTATGAAAAGTGAATCCGCGCTGGCTGGGCGTTCAGCAGAGGCGCAACAGCCGCAACGCCATCCAATTATTGCCGATCCTCCCCTCCAACACTGCTCTCATCACCTATATACTCTTTTCTCTGCCCGTCTCTCCTTCCCCCACCCACTTTTCTCCCGGGCCGACGAAGCTGAAGGGGCGGGGGTTCCTTCCTTGGAGTGTTTCTAGAGCTCGGAGGCTGCTAGTAGGGGGTGAGTGCGCCACGTGCGTGCGCCACGGGCGAGCAGGAGGCAGGCTAGGGGCCCTCTTGGGGACCTGCTGGACCTGGGTGCGACGAGGGGGCGGCCACGCTGGTTTCGCGTGGGGAAGAAGGAGGGTGTGCCGACTTGTATTTACTTAGGGGTTGGGGACGTTAAGGCTGGGGGAGAAGCGTCTGGTGGTTTGTTGGTAAAGAGGGTGCGTGGTGGGCTCTGGGGAATGGAGGAAGGCGCAACGGCTGTGGGTGGACTGTGGAAACGGGCGGTGACAGTGCCGGGGTAGTTGTCCTGCTGGTCTGTTTTTGGGATCCTGTAATAAAGAAAGGCGATCCCAAAGAGCTGGGGATGGGCTCCGAGCGACCCACGAAAATGGAAGGGCCCAGTAAAATGAACCCACCCATTAACAGTGCACAAAGCGCTGGCACACGGTCCGCGTCTGGTGACGCAGGCTGCCCGAAGCGCTCCAACCATTTTGCAAGGCTGGGAGAGCAAGAGGGGCTCTGCAGGTCTAGCCGCCGCCCCTGTCCGTCTCTGGCCAGCCGTTTTCACCTGACAGACAAATAGGAAAGAGCACGGGCCCCAAACTGGATTTTATAGTCTGAGTTCTCAGCATCTAAGGAATTATTAAAAAAAAAAAAAAAGCCAACTCCTAGCTCTATTAAGCTAACTCGTGTGCGAGTTTTGGCTAGGAAAAGGCCACAAAGTAGAGCAAGAAGTAGGGTATTCAGGAAAAAACACACACTCTAAAGACAAAACAGAAAACTTCCTCCCTCCTTGTACCCCCTTGATTTGTTAACACAGGGGAATGGTGCTGAGATCTTTCGCAAAAATGCTGTCACGAAATGCAGATGTCTGTGCTTTCTTTGATCTGTCTGGGGAGCTGTTCCAAGGGCACCAAGCATGGTGGAAAGATTGATGTTCCAAAGGCATTGTGGAGTACTCAATTACATCCAAGGTGTAAAAACGTTTATGTTACCATGTTCTTTAAACACTTAGCGGCTACCAAGATGGTAGCCGCTAGCCACATGTGGCTATTTAAATGAATTAAAATAAGATAAAATAAAAATAAGAAATTAAGTCCCTCAGTTCCACTAGCCATGTTTTAAGTGCTCAATAGCCACATGTGGCTAGTGGCTGGCTCCCTTACTGGACGGCGACAAGTTGAACATTCCCATCATTGCATAAAGTTCTACTGGAGAGTGCTGCTATAGAGTTTAAAATGAATGCTGGTTAAAAAAATAAATAAATAAATTACGTTATGACTGATAGCCACATTTTAGGACACTCTTGGAGTTTCTGTTACTTGGCACTAGTGTGAGAAGCTTTAAAGTCAGAATTTCAGTATTTTGCTGCTGAAAGAGACCTTGGGGAACACCTCACCCAAGCACCTAATTTTTTTACAGGCAAGAGAAATCGGGCCCAGAGATGTTAAACGATGCCCCCAAAGTCATGCCAAAAATTTGGAAAGAAGACAGGGTCCCCTAACAGGGTCCGGTATGCTTTGTACCAGAGCAGGACATCGTACTAGGCAAATTCACATTATAGAAAGGCAGCCTGACTGAAAATTGTATGCAAGAGTACACTTTGACAAGAAAAAATACTGCTACGTATTCTCCAGGAGGAAATTCCACTTAATAAAGAATAAGGAGCACGGGGAATAATATTATCTCCCAAACTAAAAATGTAACATTGGTAGTGTCATAGATTCATACAATGCCTTTTCTAAGAGGCTAATTGGGATAACATTGTGATTAATTCTATTAAAAATTCTGAGGAAATGGGATTATCCTCTTAAAGAGCTAAAAAACATTCTTAAGGTCAGGAGGAAAGGTTCTATGTAAGGTGAAAATTGTTAGCAAAGCGTAATCTTTTTCAAATTTGATAAAGATATCAGATAAATTGATTATGATATAACTAGGATGGAGTTGGCTCAGAAATGTTAATTATGAACAAAACTTTATTACAAATTACGCTATCTGAAACATATAAGGCAACAGAATACATCATGAAGATTTAAACAAAGCGTAAGTTTTCTTGTTAGTTTTCTTGTTTCATTTTGTCTTTTGGTTTTGTTTTGTTTTTATGCCATGTTTGTCGTCTGTATTTCTTATTGTTAATTAGGAGTGAACTGTTGGTATTCATTCTGCTCTTTTATGACAATTACCTTTTAACTTAACCCTTAGTGAAGGATCCTCAAAGTGTTTAAGAGTACTTATGAATATTAAATAATTTTAAATTAATAACAATACATCTTTTAAAAGTATAGATTTACGTTTATATTTGAATTACTGTCTTTATTTCTCCTCTGAATTTACCATTTGCATGTGGTTCGTCATTCTTCTCATTCTCCCTAAAATCCAGTACAGAGAAAATGTTTCACTTCTTCAAATGCTTGTAGACATGGTTGAAGGCCTCAGCTTCTCCATGGCTGACTATTGAGAAGGCGGGTCTGACTTGGAAGAGGCTGTGTTGCCAAAAGCCAGTTGGCTGTATCACATGGTAACTGTACGATTATGCATATGTTTTTTTAAAAAACTCCCTGTGTCTCAGTTTCCTCATTTGAAAATGTGGAACAAAACGTGCTACCCTCAACACTTTTTTATAAGGATTAAATAAGCTATTTAGTATAAAGCACAGGGCTGGGCAAGTGATAAACTGCAGTAAAAGTTAGCCGTTTTTAATCTAATACAAAGAATTTCCATGTCTATACCATTAAATTCCTTATTCACCCATTCTGGGGTTATAACAGCAGAAAGAAGTAGGTCATCAGAGCGGTGGGCATTGGTTCAGGATGAGATTGATCTTTGAAGAGGTAGAAATTTCTTATGTCCTAAAATACTATGACTTAAGGGTACAGGCTCCCTTATTGCCCTTTCACTGACATCATGTCTCTAGGATTTTTTTTTTCTTAAGAGATGCTTTATTATACTTGTTAGCCACTTGGTTGCTAAAAAGGCACTGGAAACTCCGAGTTTATCCTCTTTTCACCCTGGTTGACCTTTGGAATGCTGTTGTCAGCCAAGATGACATTGATATCTTCAGTCTCCTGCTAGCTTGAATTCTTTAGGGCAGAGTCTGCTCAGATTGTCTCCTGATGTCATTCCAAATGTCTGATGGCCATCTATGGCAACTGGGCTGGGCATCAGCCTCCTGGAAAGGGGTAGCCCGCAGAATGCCTAATGGAGAATTCTGTTCAAGAGGACCTAGGAGTCGTTCTCTTAGACATACAATCAACACTATAGCTGTGTTAGGGGACTGTACCATGTATTGAAAAACAGAAGCATAATCATTTTGCATTTTTGGTTCTAATAAAGTCTCATAGATTCATAGGAATTCATCAAAGTTCCTATTGATTTGATGATGGATATAAGTATGTATTACAGAAAAAACAGACTTAGAGAATGTCAATAAAAATTTATATCTGATATTCATGCTAACACTAGTTAGTAAGTGAAGACCCAAGTTAAGACAAAGAAGTTTAGAAAAGAGGGAATAAAGCTACTGCATGGCAAAACGTACCTTGTTCTCTCTTTCTAGGTAATTTTTTTCCTTCTTTTTTTTTTGAGACTTTTATTTATTTATTTATACTTAATTTGTAGTTAAATCTTTTCAATCAATAATGTTCTTATTCATAATACAATGATATCTGGAGTATATGTGCAAAAATAATACTATCTTATTGGAATGTGGGTTGAAATGAATGTTCAAAGTACCTAACATTTAATGGCCACATACTATTTGTCAGACTGTATTAATTGCTTTATAAACTTTAATTCCTTTTATTCAAAGAACAACCTTTTAGACATGTACTCTTATTGTCCCCGTTTTAAAGATTTTACAAACTAAAGCTATGAGGGCTGACATGACCTGCCCAGGGCCACATAGCTCATAAGTCCCAAAAGACATAAAACCAATATGTTTGTTTCCAATACTCTACCCTTAGCTATGATGCTATACTACTTCCTTGTATTCGTAATGTTTGCTAACTTATAGGGATAACATAAGTGATATTTTGTCCCACCAGAAAATATTTCAGAAATACATATCTAAATGCATGTCATCCTCTTTAAGGTAGACACTTTAGAAGGCTATTCATTTATTTCAGTAATGTTGTCTTTGTTCAAGTCTATTTAGAAATCTCCTCAGGGATTTGCTACACAGTCTTCAAACTGGTCTGATTGTTGGCAAATCTTTACTGTCAAGGTTGAAATTTTTGCCAAAAGTAAATCCAAGCCAAATGTAGTAAACAAGATGAAAACTAAGATTTGATTATAAAGCATTAGATTATTTGATATTTGTCTCATAAATTGACACTAATTAAAGATATAAAGGGAATTTCAAAGGTATTTTTGATGATTGTATAGCTTTTAAGGAGACAGTTTTAACAAATAACACTCATAAAGGTCTGGAAAATTTTTAAAACGGTGTTTTTACTAAGTTAATAGTTACATATCACGTATAAACAGCATGAGAAATGTTCTTTTCAAAGAGTATAAAATGGACAGGGGAGGGTAAATCAGACACTCTGGACCAGAATCCCCCTTTAGACACCAAATAACTGACCTTAGTTTTCTAAATGTCCTTTTTGTAAGATGGGGAAGGTGGCAGAACCTACCCATGATAATGATTTTGCTAGAGAAGCACATGAAATTGTACTTCTGTGGCCACTTAGTGCCTCGTATGTAGAAAATTCTCAATAAATGTTAACTATTATATACCATTTCACTTTCAAGAACTTTCCCATATTCCTGGAAAACATCTCAATGCTGCAGTTATCTAATGATATTTTAAAAGGTGGCTTCTTTTCTATCAGTTTGATGCTTCCAAACAGTTATTTTATGATAAAGTATTTGATATTTAAAGTAGATACAAACATATTTATGATCGTATGTTGATTAAATGAATATGTGTTATACCAAGAATTCCTACATTCTGGATTGCTAACTATATTATCCTTGTCAGTGTTCCACATAATATTGTCTTTAGATAAACTTTTCTTTTTTTACTTAGATAAACTTTTTGGGGGGTATTCTTATTGGATTTTATCAAACTTATGGAAGAAATTACATACCCATTGCCCAGAATAAGGCTCCAAGGCTTTATTTTTTAGTTACCTCAGACATCTCCTAAATTGCTTATTGTGTAATCTTAAATTTAAGGGAACTGAGCATAAATATGTTGAATTAGTGGCTTCCTATTAAATCCAAGTTAAATCCTCTTAACCAGCGCTCTTATCTGTGTAGCATATGCACAATTGCCAGGTTGTGGAGGTTTGTCTTTGTATCACTCTCTTCCCTGTACTCACCTTCAGCAGGCCCTGCTTTCCCTTTGGCATGTTCCACTCACCCAGCAGCAATTTTTACAATCAATAATAGCTCTTTCACTAGTGCTTCTTTCTCCTCTGGGCCTTCCACTGATGCGACCTACAAGGTCTTTTCATCCCTCAGCCGCCCCTTTATGTCCTGGGATTCTTTCCAACTATATTCTATCAGAGGAGTCGGCCACTTCAGCTGCCTAATCCATGACACGGTATCAATGTGCAACCACTTTAAATGAACCTCTCTTCAAAAGTTTTCTGAAAAGAATTCACAATCCAAAGGAGTGATAATCCATGCTTCCACAGATACCCTGCTGTGTTGGTCAGGAGGTGTTTTAGGGAGAACTTTCAGTGTGTCTCAGGTCCCTCCCACCAGCAGCCACTTCGTTTGTCCACACAGATCTAAGCCTTGGATGCAAGTAAATTGGAAACCTGGCTCTTACTTGAAGAGGCAGTTTTGTTCTTGAAAATGTTGGGATTGGAAGATTTACTCTCTATCAGCAAAATATCAAGATACTCCGTGAAAATTTATAAACTTAAAAAAATTGTACATTGTAGTAACTGTTCCTCTGGTCTCTTTCTCTATTCCCTCTTTGCAATATGAGGCACGCAGCCAGTGCATGCCCTTGTGGCATTGTGACTATGTTGTCACTCAGACTTAGCCTGTGTGCTCTCCCTTCTGCCCCCACCAAAGCCACCAGGGGTGTAATTAGTGATTATTTATCCAGAAATGGCTGGAAGAGGGTTTAATAACTCTGTGAAGAGAATGGGTGCCTCTTGTTGGATGAAAGAAAGAATTTGAAAGGTTTGGGGAGAGGTTTAGTTAGGGTTAGAGGGCAAATTTCATTCTGCCTTTTATCTCCTTTATTAAATCACAGATAAAGCCTCTTCCTTTGTGCAAAGATGGGGTACATAAACAAACATTTCCCAACTTAGCATAGTCTTAAATCTGCAAATAAAGAGTATTCATATCAAATGGAATACATTTTATATTAAAACCATCATTCAAGATTTAGAATAAAGAATTAAGAGTCTAAGTAAAAGATTTTGAACACTAGTAAAGTAAGAAACATTCTACAACTTTCTTATTCCTCTTGACCCCTTTAGCAATGGCTAAATAGCTAGCCAACAGATTTCTTCCAAGTTATTCCATTTCCTTCCTTCCTTCCATCTATTATTCATTCATTCATTCATTATTTCCTTCCTTCCTTCCTTTGTCTTTCCTGCTTCCTCTCTTCATTATCAGCTGTAAATTCTATATTATCAGTTTTGAACTCAGTAAAGCCACACACACACACGCGCACACACACACACACACACACACAACTGGTTATTAACAGGATTTTTCCTTTGCGTTGGAAAGTTACATTTTCCATTTCAGAAACATAGGGTATTATTATTTTTTGATTTATCAGAATCACTTCAAAATAAAATACCATCACTAAAAGAGCTTATTTGTAAACAATTGATGATGCATGTTATACATAATATGGCCATAAAATAACTTCTATGATTATTTTGTTATTAATCACTGTAATTACTCTTTGATTGCAATGATGATTAACTTACAATGAATAAGGTCTGTGCTTGTGTTGGTTATGTAGTATTTGTGAAGGATTTATGTTCATGCATCCACACAGTCTCACCTCATCCTTTCATAGCTGTGAGATTCTAGTCTGTGTAGCCTATGGCCACAAAATAAACTCACCCACAGGAGAATAAAGCCTGTGGTTTCTTTCACGTTACCACTGGGCTATAACCTCTTAAACTCTGCAGGTCAGTGATGATTAATTGAGCATTCTAAAACGTGGTTAATGTGTATGCTCTATGCTCTCATACTTCCCATAGTAAGCACTGACTATTGTTTCAATGACTGTCCTGAAGAGTTCCCCCACGCCGTTTCACCACAGTTCAAACTGTATTATTTAGCATCTTAAACTTAAGAAAAACTTGAGAGTGATTTTTTTCTGGCTTTTCACTAGTATTCGATGGCACTTATTTTCCAATCTACATAAGATAATTAAAATAAATGAACCACTCAATACAGTAGTGTTTAATTATATCAGACAATACATTTTAAAAGGCAAAGTCTGTATCTGTGTCTATATGCTCCCTTTGACCTTTTGGGACTTGGGATCACTCATTGTTAGTTTTCTTGTTATTGTAGAGCAGGAGAACTGATCCTCCTCACAAAAGAGGGCTCCTCATAAGGATGTTAACAGGCTAGCACAAAGAACAGTTTATCAAAGTGCCTCAGAATCACTCAGGTGCATGTTAAAATGCAGATTCCTAGGCCCCACCTCAGGCCCACTAAGCTGCAATCTCAGGGAATCTGCATTGTAACAGGCTCCTCAAATGGTTCTTGCATAGGATTTATTTGCATGCCGCTCTCTTAGGGTGAGGGGGAGCATAAGATCCACAGATCCCTCTAATGCTATAACTTTTTGTTCTCTCCATTTGTTATTTACTCCTGTTCTCTCCACTAATGTTAACAAATTCTGTGTAACTTTGAAAGTCATGAGAATCTTTCAAAATGGTAAGGTGAATCTTGGTTCAAAATTGTAAATGAGAAAAAAAAAAGACATGCCACAAATATTCTGTTGTAATTAGAAAACCAGTTAAGCAATATGGAAACCTGATTATCTCAAATTTCTGTAGAGTTCTTCATCTTTGCTTATCTGAGGGATAGCCCTTATCTTTTCTTGGATGGAATCTGCCCATTGGGTCCTGATACCTCTGCAAAACCTGTAAAATGGGCTTCAGATCCAGGGACCTTTACCATTGGTGATAAGTAACTCCCAAACATTTTCATGCTTCAGTGACTGCCAGCTTCTGTGAGACTAGACTCCATGAAAATAGGACTGTCACTGGTCATAGTCACTTGAGGAATGTGGCTTCTCTGTAAAGAGATTTTCAATCAATGCAAATGTTCCTTATGACCTCAGTAGTCACCTCCCTCTGTCAAGCAGTCATAAAGGGCCTGAACGACTTTGCCATTGTTGGCAACAGAGTGATCCATATCTTAGGTCTTTAACCTCTTTTGGATTAAGATTTCTTTTTTAAATACATTAATCATGTTTTAGTTCTCTCCTTGTGAAAATAAAAATAGCAATAATAAATGATTATTACTCTTGTAAAACTATTGCTTTACAAGTTTTCCTTAAAAATATTGAACTCCCCACCTGTACTTATCCATTATTTCAATCCATTTATTCATCAAACATAACCAAAATACTTATATGTAGCAGACATACTGTACTAAGATTCAGATATTTTTAACACAGTTTCTTGTTCCAACATTTTCCTGACCTAAACAAAAACATTATCATGTTGGCTTACAGCAGTGTGTGTGTAGAATATTTTTTTAAGTTTAAAAATTGTCCTCTCATTCTATAAAATTAAAAATATGAAATGACCCTTCAGTACTTTTTGTCAATTCAGCCTTATAGTGCATACTGAAAGGTTCAAAGCTTCGTGTCATAATATTATTTTGAGAATGAGACTTTTTGTATTATGTTACTAGGGTCCCCAAGTGGAAAAAATATGACCTGCTGGTCTGGAGTGTATTGCAAAGTGATTTTGTTTTGCCCACTGACTTCACAGGCTAGATACTGTGTCAGTTTTAATGACTTGGAATGCCTATATGGTGGGCTACTTAGAGCAATAGGGACAGTGTGGGGCATGTCACTGCAGACAGGCACCCGCTGATAATGATCCAGATTCCTTTTGAGACTTTCTCACATGAAACAGAGGAAATATCTTTCATTGGATAATTAAAACTTCCTTTCCTGTGATTTGTACGTTACTGAGCAAAAGGGCCCATCCATTGAGTAGCATCATAGAAGTTAAGTCACTTGTTTCCAGTCACAAAATTACTTTGTAGTGAAACAGAGAGCCCAACTCAAATCTTCCTACTTCTGCTCTGGTACTCTTTGAAGAACACTCTTCAACTCTAATGAGGAAGCCTTTATCATCCTTCAGAGGCAGATAAGGGACAAGTCACTCATTTTCACTAAAAACCCTTTGGGATGCAGGGCAATGATTAAACTTACTTGAAAGTCTTGTGCTTTTGCACGTTTTGCTTCGACACTCCTATCTTTCAAATTGCTGGAAATGGATGTTATTTACTGATTATTTTGCTTGCAATTGATTTGCATACTGTTATTGCATATTGTTAAATGGTTTGTTGATTAATGACTAATGTTGATTTGGACTAAATGTAATGGAATAAGCAAATACATTTTCAAATTTAGATATACAATTTAGTTGCTAAATGGTGTTGTTAGTCAGACTTAAAAATGTTGATTATTTTAGATAAATCCCTTGCAGAAGAACCCTGGCCACAAATTCCTCCCGTATTTTATCTCAATATTTTAAGCTTTACCCCTTCTTTTTTTTTTATTAATTTGCATGTCTGAGTTTTAAAGCTGACATTTCTTATAAGCAAGCACTGCTCCAAAGCCCAGGACTAAGATAAATTCTTTTAAATTCAGAATGTGGTAGATTTCAACTAAACAATTTCTTTTCTGGAGATCCATAAGACAAATATTTGGCTTGAATATTAATATTTTCATAAACTTGACTGGATTAATATATTGCACAAATATTATCGACAAATTATATAAATATACAATACTTACTAATATAATGAATAATTTTGGAATTATACAAGATAGTTATATTAATACAAGATTATTGAATGGTAGAATTTCTGAGCTGTTAAGAAACACTTGCTGATGTGGCCTCTGGGATCCAGTGAGGTTTTTTTAATTCACACACACACACACACACACACACACACACGCTAGTCAGTTAAGTCAGTTATATGAACTATATAATGTATTATGCACTTGAATATATACATATGCTCATGTGTTAGAATATTTAGTATTTTTAATTCCTCCAAATCTTAAAAAAATCCTATATTCCAACCTGTATTTTTGATTTCTACATTTATCTTCCAAATATATGCATTACCTTTGATTATTTTTTATTTCTGCTATTTCATAAACATTCATAAATATTTCCAGTTTGGAAATCCATTTAAATGGTAGAACAAACAAAAAAGTTTGTATCACAGATGTTTTAGTATATTTATAGTCTTATATTTTTTTAGACCTACATTTCAATATGCTGTGATAAAAACGTGTATTTCTCTAACAAGGTATGAAGTTTGGTGATTGAAAAGCATTCTTCAAAGGAATGTAATTCACATTAATTTTTCATGTGATCATTGTTACTTATAGTTTAATAGTCAACATGTTTAAAGTCTAATTAGAAAAAAAAATCACTGGATATTAAGTTGGGAGACAGACCCAAGTCTGTATCTACATAGCTACCTTGGTGACCTTTGGTAAATTTCATTTTTGTTCTTTGATTTTATTTTCTTTGAAAATGAGAAGTTGAAAGCTTTAAAGCTTTCTTCCCATAACTCTGAAAGAGTTGATGAGCTCAAAAGAAAATATGACTAAAAGAAATGTGTGGGCATCATTACCTGGCTGCCCAGTATTTTCACGGACATAGACTTTTAAGATACTCTAGAAGTTTCTTTAAGAAAATAACTTTGTAGATATGGACATCAAGGGAAAAGGGATCAATCAGAAAAAGAAGGGGAAATGAGTTCATGACAAAGGAGGAATGGTAGGCGGTAGAAATTACTCCTCACTTACTTGTTTTTTTATCTAGAGTCTAATTATTCCTATTTGAAAACCTACTGGCACCAGGTATTATCAACAGGGATGAGTAATATGTAATTTTTATCTTTACTGGGTTACATTTGGCACATGGACAGTTGACAGCTGTCAGTCAGGTGGCTGGTCAATGAGGAGATACATATAAAGCTGCCAAAGTATTTTTGTTGCTTTAAATACAAGTAAATCATTTTAGCTGGAAACTTTGTTGTACTGAATTTAAATAGGCTAATATTCACAATATAATTAATTGACGTTAATTACTGGAAGAATCAAGTTATTTTTCTATTAATATATAAGGTTAAACAAAATGTTTTTCCAAGTGTCTTTTTGAAACAGGAAAACAATTTTCTCCACTGTAAATAAACTGTCTTTAAGACAGGAAGATATCTTGCAAATAATGCTTGAAATGCCTATGTTTTAAAGTTAAAAATTTAGAGCTGGTGTAAATTAATGCTACTTTAAACTCCAATATTTTATTTAAATAAACCATGCCCATACATTGAGGGAGTTGGCATAGTTATTTTTGTGACACAATGTTGAAGATTTATTAGAAAAGACAAACATAGCTGCATGGTGAACAAGAATTTGCAGCTTCTTTTCGTAATGAAAAAAGTAATGGGAATTTAGAGTAAGTCTACAATTCAGGCATAGTTAAAATGATACATTTTAGTTATTTTGAAATATTTGAGCTATATCTAACGTTATTTCCAATAGGTTCATTTACACTTAAATAATTGACAGAGTCATAAACAATAGTTTGGCAGAAGCTTTTGGCTTGCTTACACTTAATGTTAGTGACAATGTAATAATTATAGCCAATAGTGATGCACATGAAAACTTAACAAATATATTTCTGAAGTCAACATAAGAGCACATGTTGTTCAGTTTTGCAATAACCATCATCTTTAAAAGTCAATGATGTGATTGTTCAGGAATATGGTATTTAACAGACTAGAAAAATAAAAGTAAAATTTTCAAGTGCGTGAAATATATACTAATTTTTTCAGAGACAAATGAAGTTATTCTAAAAATTTAGCAACTATAGTTACTCAGGTGGCTGAATCAATATAATGAAGCATGACAAAATATCATATGAAAGTAGCAGCTTGAAAGAGCAATAAATACATACATATTTTTTAATGTTTTAATCGTTTGAAATATATTCTGCTTGTAACCATTTATAATAAAAAGTATATTTGAGTTTGAATTTTTTAAAATATGGGTGCATTAAAATGTTTGTGAATAAGACTATGTTTTTAAAATGTTAGATTTTTTTTTGGGTGGACCATTTCTGATAATTTTTTAAACCACAAATATTTTCTGATTTTCAACAGTAATTACGACAGTTTAAAAGAGTATGATAGTTATACATTTGTGGCATATTCATGTTGTCATTGATTTAAAAATTATTTCAGGTACAGCGGTCATTAAAAAAGTCAGATCTCATTTTTTTTCCACTATACAACTACGTATTAAGGATGTAGATTGAAAGTTATTTATGGGATCATCATCATAAAACAATTGCCTCATAGTAATTTATATTGGTAAGAGTCTTTTCTTTCTTAAGCACCAATTCTACCCCCCACAGCCAAGAAAATTTATTTTAGGCATAATAATTTATAGCATTCTTGATCAATGTATACTGTTGTGTCTTTTAAATTCATTAGCCCATGTTGCTTGTGAATATGGAATTTGGTTATTAAAATGATTTCATATGTTTACTATGTATAGGCTCTAGCTTTGAGCTGCTTACTTGCTTAAATAAATGTTTTCAATTTACTATAATACAATAATTTGTAGAGAAATTCTGTGAAGCATAGTTAAAAGCATGAGTCCCTGAAATAGAATCACTTTTTAAAAATATGTCCTAACATGTGGTCTCATTTTTTCATGTTTTGCATTAATTAAAATCCTATTCTGAAAAAAATATTTTTGCCTAAACTTTTGAATTCACAAAATAAAAATAAAAAATATATAAATGTACTAATTTTGGAAATCAATGACATAAAAACATGCTTTACTACTGTCTTGGTTGTTTATTTCAAAGATTTTTCTCAAAAGAAACTGTAAAGTAAGGAGAAAATATTGCCACTTTTAATTATTAGATAATACTTACTATAATACAATGTACTATTATTTAATTATTAAACATGCAATATGTTTTAAATTTTTAAATTATACATTCAATATGTACTTTTAAAATGTATTAAAATAAAGTTAATTGCATATGCTGTCTAATCATGTTCTTGTAACATGCACACATTTAAAAAAATGCAGCACATGTAATTTTTGAAAAGAGTGTGTACCATTGCACCTTCTTATTTGGGAGATTTGTTAGAAAATAACTTTTTATTCAGAAAAGATTATGACAGAATTAGATAAAAAAAGAGATTAAAATGTCATGTGTTAAATAATCTAATATTACATATAGAATTAATTTTTCATCTTCCAAATATTGAAAGCAATAATGAAAGAGACCAATATTAAAAATAGAATCTTTTTTTAAAGCCTAAAAAAAGTCTAAAAAATTGTACATGGTAACAGCTTTACTTTCACACCAGGCAAACCCACTGTTGAGTGAGTTGGCTCTGATTCCAATGGTCTCATCAACTTTGTGAACACAGGTACCTCAGTGGTGCCTCTTTCAAGACAACAAAATTAACTTTTAGAGATTAAAAAATACATTTTGGCAATCGAAACTCACCAGTGCCTTTCTGCTTCTCCAGGAAGTTGTACCCGTCAGCACCTGCTGAGGGCTTTGTTGTCCAAACTCTGACAGGTAAAAAAATTCCTGTAGAATAAAGCCAGACCAGCTGGCTTTGAAGAGAAACCCCCCAGTTTGGGCTGCGTTTGCCTCCTCTCCTTTTCTATGAAGACCGAGGCTTTGCCCCCTTGATCGTCAAGCCGTGAGATGCGTGATCCCTCTGCACAAGTGTCTGGCAGGCCGAGGTGCACCTGTTTCTGTCACTCTGGAGTAAATTTAGCTGTAAAGGTATCACTGACAACCAGACCTTTGTCAGTGCTGGCAAAAGAACACAGAACTGCTTCCCTCCCCTCCCCCTCTCCCGACCCCCTATGCTGCTAGTTCCAATGGAAAATATCCAATAGGAAGTCTATCCAAAAATCATTCCTAAGAAATGAAATTGCTTTCATATGGTATAAAAAAGTAAGTTTCCTCATTTCAAGCAGATTTTAAAATTACATTTCCAAGAATAATCTTGGAACAAGACAAGTTTTCGTTCAATTAATTGTGGCTGGAAACTTTTTAATGGAAACATAGCACATACTTACTTCATTTCAGGTTATTAAATTGTGTTAAGCATTAGAGTTATTTGCCATTCTTTGCTGCAGCTCATTTGTTCTTTTCGATTCTAAGAAATATTAGAAGGTTAAATAACTTATCACATACAAGGGATTAATCATACTGCCAAAATTAGAATGTGTGTAGTTCTGAGGGACTGAATGTCAAAATTGTATGCTCATAGCACTAAAACTATTGGGGATCTAGGAAGCCACAAGAGCATTTAAAATGGCAGCTAAGGTCTGTGGAAACCCTTCATGTTTAGAAACTGGCTTGATTTCTCTTATCTTTTGGTTAAGGTAAGGACATTTATCATTTATGTGAATGTTTTAGTCTAATTTCTTTATTAGTGGTTTGAGAAATATTCCTTTTGAGGAAAATAGAGAGGCAGGCAATATTCATTAATATGCCTGACATAAATAAAATAGTCAAGATATATAAAGAAGCCCAAGGAGTAACATGCTTAGTCAAAGCATTCCAAGCTTCTGCCTTAATAATTATGATTTCTTAAGTGGAGTTAAAAAGAGTTGTACAGAGTACCTGTTCTATCATATTATTGCTCTTTACAGGAGTTGGGTATGATGAGAAAGGAAAGCTTGGTCAAAATAAAAAATGCTTTGTCAAATAAACAAAGTTCCTATTTACTTACTATGTATAAACAGCCACTCACCAAGCCTCGTTTCTCCACAGGGCACCACTTTCAGATAAAAACATAGACCTGAATGGCATCATCCAGTATCCAAGGAAACCATGTAAGTACCTCTCTCACTGTGTACTTCTGTTATTCAGAGTTTAAAAGCTAGCTGAGTACTGAATAAGTGAGTGTTTTTATTTAATAATTAGAAGGGAGGTACTTTTTAGGAGCTTGCTAAAATTGTTATGTGCGTCGTAACAAAACTCTCACGTTTTCATCATATTTCATAAAATTATGTGTTGAGTCCCAACCTCTCCAACAGTTCTCATTCTTAGGTACAAAATAGCTACTCAAAGTCCTAATGAATTGAGAGTTTCAAACTTTTCCAAGACCCAAACAATGTTTCAGAGCCCTTGTGCCAGAGAAGTTTCTTAATTGTAGTTAAACTTGTTAAATTTTAAAAATTAAGAAAAAATTTCTTAGAAAATCATGGTTTATCTGTAAACATTTATGGCAATTTATTTGGCTGTAGGCTTGCTTGATGAGTGAGTAAGTGAGCAAAGAGACAAGATTACACATTTAAACCGAGAAAAGAATCTTGAAAGTAAGTGTAATTACCAAGATGCAAAAATCTGTTTGGGGAAAGGGTTGGGAGGTTGGCACATTATTTTCTTTCTCCCCTCCCCCCAAACTAATGTACGTTTCTGCAGCTAATATCAAGGTTTTAATTCATTTTCAGGAGCTATGAAATCTACTGTGGAAATTTAGTTTCTAAACAACATGCTACTCTGGAGAAAGTCATTCCTAAAATATTTGAAATTTCTGCTATTTCCTTACATGGACTTCATTGCTTTTTTCATATTTGTACTATCTACTTTTAAAATTAAATTATTTTAATATGAAATGATTATTCGTTATTGCTTGTATACTTTTTCATGAAAATACTTAATGTCTTCTATATACTCATGTAATTATAGACCTCTTTTTGCCTTCTATATTCACTATATGATTTACCTAATCTTTAAATACAGACATACTACCTTTCATCGAGGGCGGTTTGAGAGTTTTTCATATATATGTATTTTGTTCGCTTTTGTCACTTGTGTGTATTTCTGCTTTTCCTCTACAGGATGGCTCCTTGCTAAGCATAAATGGTAGAGATTATCTCACAGTTTCTCTGAAGAATTAGAGAGGCCTTTCATGTTCAATATCTAACTGCAGGAGCATTTCACTTTATCACATAATTATGTCAAATTCTAGTATTTATGCATTCACATATTTCTGCCTTTTAATATATGTCACAAAATGCATGTTCCTGAATTGAGAAAAGTTGTGTCAGACTAAGGAATTTCCTGGAACTTTGGAAAGGCCCAAGGGCCTCCTCACCTATTAGGAAGGTCTGCCTAGGAATTTAATTTTTTATGTGACTTACAAACTTCACAAGTGTGGAGTTTGAGGCCAGAAGTAAGACTTTCTAAAGTAGGAATTCCTTGTTGCATAATAAAGGTGGGTTTTGCTGAGTAAAGTTGGAAGCAGAGAGGGGTTAGAATAGATCTTTATAAAGAAAGAAAATGCTAACTGAAGGAAAAGACCAGGTAACGTTGTAATTCACTATCTTGAGAAAATGGAATCTTTTGAAATTTGTTGCTCTTGTAATATGAGGAAAATGAAAATCTACAGTACAGTGCTTATAGTACAATTTTAACTGTTTACATTAGAATATAGATTTTTCCAGAAAAAAAATTTAAATTTGACATATTTAATGAAACCTCCTATAACAGAAGGCAAACTGCTATAGAAATATATTTTGTGTATATATTTGAGATTTTCCCTTCATTAATAGTAGCCTCTCTAATGTAGACCGACTTTGTTTACTAGAACTTTCTGTGATAATGGACATGTTCCATATCTGCACTGCCCAACAGGGTACTCACTAGCCATATGTGGCTGTTGAGTACTTGACACATGGCTAGAGCAACAGAGAAACTTAATTTAAAATTTTATTTACATTTAATTAATGTAAATATAAATAGCTCACACGTAACTAGTGGCTACCATATAAACAACCTAGTTCTGGTCTAGATCACTTAGAAATATGGAGAGAGTCAAATATGTATAGGTTTGATATCTCTATCAGTTATTTCTTTTCTGTATGTCAACTACCATTGACCATAACCAAAATCATCAATGCACGACAAACTGTGTTCCAACATTAATTTAGCAGGATTTTGAGAAATACTGTCATGTAATAGGCCAAATTATAAAGAGTACTATTTTGTTTTCATTAGAAATTAAATACTCTCTTGCAGAGATTTTCTATTCTTTTCTCTTTTTTTAAAATATTTTGTCATATAATTTTTTATGTTTACTTTAATATTTGAATTATCATTACAGTAGAATTTATATTTTCTCAGAGATGAATGCTTTTAATATGGTCGACAGGAAGACATAAAATTGCTTTATAAGCTTGGGATAGCAACTTTTAAAATGGCCATTGTAAACAAGACTGCATGAAAAAAATAAATACACTCATGCAAATTCTAACTATGGGGACAAATATTTTTAAAAGTTTAGTTACAATTGGCCGGGTACAGTGGCTCATGCCTGTAATCTCAGCACTTTA
Organism: Cacajao melanocephalus; assembly: GCA_963573385.1. Lineage (NCBI taxonomy): Eukaryota > Metazoa > Chordata > Mammalia > Primates > Pitheciidae > Cacajao > Cacajao melanocephalus. The sequence continues at coordinate 91,680 of CAUYLG010006608.1, read as the reverse complement.
GGAGGCTGAGGCGGGCGGATCACCTGAGGTCAGGAGTTCAAGACAAGCCTGCCCAACATGGTGAAATTCTGTCTCTACTAAAAATACAAAATTAGCCGGGCATGGTGGCAGGCACCTGTAATCCCAGCTACTTGAGAGGCTGAGCCAGAAGAACTGCTTGAACCCAGGAGGTGGAGGCTGCAGTGAGCCAAGATTGCGCCATTGCACTCCAGCCTGGGCAATAAGAGCAAAACTCCATCCCAAAAAATGTAATCGGCCTCAAAAAGTGCTAGCCTTTTTTCTCCAAAAGTTGATTCTACTCCCAAAGCACACATCAGAATTTAAACCTTCCATGACCTTTTCAGGCATTTAGTGAAAATGATCATTAGGATTTATGATGATCCTTTTATAATAATGCTAGACAGTAATATTATAAACAGAATAATTGCCTATAAAATAATATTGAAATTTTAAAATTTATATAGATTTTAAAAGTCAGTAAACTCATATCTTGAATGCTGATTATCTGTAGGACATTGAACCCTAGAGACTCCGAGAAATATTTTTTTAAATGGAAGACACTCATCCTTAAACTCCATTTTTTGGACCTGGGCATGTTCTTTTGGAAGGAAGGATAGGATTCAGATAAATGAGAGAGAAGAGACTTCCTTTGGCAAAATCTTGGACAAACCACTCAGTGTTCCTTCATGCAGAAAAACAATAGGATTCTGGATAAAACATACTTTCCAGTGAATTATCTGACATCAGAAAACTTTTTTAACTCTAAAGATCCCTCTTCCTTGCCTCAGAATGAAAAAACTAAAAAGCGTGGGGTGAAACTGCTGTTGAAGATCAATAAACAAACAGGAAAAATGAGATGGACAATTAAATTGTATGGGTTATATTTATTTGCAAAGATACTGTTAGAAAGATAGCAGTCATGTGCTCTATTAGACTGGTCCTAAACTAAGCCTTATTTGAAAAAAAAACAAGGAGAACCAACAATCACATTTGTAGACCCAGTTTTTTGGTCTTCTTTTTTTCTTTTGGTATCTTCAGTTAAGTAGACAACCACTTTCATATCGCCAGATCTGTTTTCAGAAAAATGGCCTACCCTTGCTCAGAAACCAGTGTTCTGTGCAGAGAAAACATGGTTCTCTATTGAGGAAATCCTACATATCTCTGATATCTGCATGTTTGAGAAATTACTTTCATTCAGAAATATGGACTGTAACTTCTGAGTCCTCAGCCATCACCTCAAACTAGTATATATTTATGTATTTTTAAATGTATTTACCTTTTTGCTATGAAAATTTGGAATATATTAGAAAAGCAGAGGGGGAAAAAGTAATGGACTTTTGTATAACCGTACCTACTTTCAACAGCTGTCATCTCATGGGCCGGTTTGTTTCATCATTGTTGTTTCCACTTTCTGCTTCCACCTCAAATTATTTTGAAGCAAATCCCAGACATGACATCATTTTATCTGGTAACATTTCAGTCTGTATCTTTAAAAGATTAATTTTTTAACTGAAAAATGAACCACATCTAAAACATCCTCAAATACATAAAACCAATATTCCAAATTTTCTAGTCGTCTCCTAAAGTTTTGTATTCTTGACTGTTTGAAGCAGGATTCAAATAAGGTAATTGGTTAATATGTCTCTTAATTTACAGGTTTATGTTTATTTTCCCTTGTTTCTTAAGAAACTGGATTATTTGTGCTGTACAGCTTTCCATAGTCTGAATTTGCTGATACATTCCTGTAGAGTCATTTAATGAGCTCCTCTGCCCTGTTTCTTACCTGTAAATGGGTAGTAAAGGCTCTAGAAACTTGATCAAATTCATTTAGGGGATGGGGGTAAGACGACCGGCTCTTTCTCTTTTTGTGACGTTAGCAGGTGGTATTGATCATTGTCTACATCCATTTATTCCTTAGACCTTGAAAAATGGCAATATAACTGTCATTTCTGGTTTATTTATTGGGTTGAATTCTTTTATAAACTAGTGTTAGAGTTTCAATTTATATAAGAAAATCAGGAGGGATGCTTGATTCTCTCCCTTTATCTGTTCATAACATAATATATGGTTCCTTAACATCCTCTAAAGTTTACCAATGGTTTTAAAAATTTTATTATGATCATTGATGTACTTCAGTCTACTGCAGTTATCATAATTATGAATGCCCAGATTGCCACATCTCTGATTACTCAAAGTTTCTCTCTGTTGGTTCCCGTGTGTTTTTGAAAGAACTTCAAGTTTTTGAGAGCTTCCATGATAATTGGTATGACAAAATATAACAGCCTCATCTTTAACATTTCCTTTCCAAACCTGCAATCAGGCGATTATCCAAGACATTCTAGTTTTTTGTTGGGTTTTTTTTTTTTGGTCTTGGAAATAGTACTTGAAAACCATAATCTTGAAATTAGTGAGTTCATTGCTGCTGACTTAGTCCTTAATCTAAGCCCTTTCAAAGGAAAGAGCTAGAAAAAGTATGGGTGTGTGTATGTTTAATTTTAAGATTAAATGCATCAGGAGCTCACACTAATACTTCCTATTAATATATAGGCCAACAGGTTTTTAATTTAGTCACATCAATCTTGTATCACATCAATGTCCTTTCTCCCCAACTGACCATCCTACAGTCCTAATTCTTAATGATACTAGCAACTTACTTGCTTTATGCTACAATACACTTAAGACAGGCTCAGAATAATAATACCAAGACTACTACCATCAGTAGCGACGTACACATCCTGTATATACCCTGCATACTGTCCCTGTTTTCTCTGTAAAGATATATATATATATATTACTGAGGTTTTAAGTCGTTTAGAATTGTTTATTGGTGTAATACCACCAGCTAGATATAGACAGATTCACTTGGCTCTTTTTGCTTTCCATTTTTCAGGATTAAAATGTTAGCTAGAAGAGACCAGAGCAGCGCATAGTCTACCTCATTTCCCACTACTGAGGTTTTACCTAATTGCATATGAATTAAGAGATTTTCCATTCTGACTGGTGACAAAAGGCCTATTTCCAGCCCTAGGAAGGTGCCAGGTACTGTTCCCTCTGTAATTATTTCAGATGTTTCTTTTCCCAGCCTTGGGTAGTTTCCTCACACATATATCTAGATCTCTATGACTCTCTGCAGATTTCAAGGGATTGTTGTCTACACATCTGCTCTCTCCTGAACTCTGTCCTGAAAGCTCTAGCCACTTTATTATCTCATACCTTCAGCTCTGTTTCCTCAACTCATGGAGTTTGCCTCCTTTGAGTTAGTTGCCCCTCCTGTGCCACTGCTAAGAAACCTTTAGGACCGTAAGCCAGCGTCATCATAGGATTCACCTCCTTCAGGGATCAATGTCCTTTGTGGTCTGATAGCTCATATCTTGACAACCATTGTTTCATATATTTTGTCGGGGTTTATTTTTGGTTGTTTAAGGAAGGAGTGCATATCCAGTTCCTTTCAGTCCATCTTTGCTAGAAATGGAAGTCTCCCCAGTTGTTTCTTCAAAAGTTCAGCTACAGCTTATTAATCCAAACAGCTTCTTAATATGAAGCTCAATATTTAAAACAAATTTTAAAATATTCTGAATGATGTGTGTCTGTGTGAGTGTGTAGGAAATCTTTCTGAAACATTGCTGCAGTCTTAAAACTATCAGTGCCACTTCAGGACCTCTTCTCAGTATTTTTCCTCCCAAAAAGGTTTTCCCCAACAGATGAGTCCTTTTTTATTTTTTGCCACTTAGAAGCATTTTTTTTTTGGTTCACTCATTCATTTCTTTAACAGACCTTTCTGATTACCTACTATGTGTCATATAAAGTGTTGAGAATACAGTGGTGAATAAAACACCACTCATTCCCTCAAAAATGTTGCAGTTTAATTTTCACACAGAAACTTGAACACGAATCTTCACAGCAACTTTATTTGTAATAGCCAAAACCTGGAAATGCCCAGATGTCCATCAATTGGGGGATGGTTGGACAGACTGTGATATGAGCATGCTGTAGACTACAGCAATAAAGACTAATGAAGTGTTATTATGGGCAACAACTTGGATGAAATTGTGCTGAGTGAAAAAAACCTGTCTTAAAAAGACACATTACTGAATGATTCCATTTATACAACCTTCACGAAATAAGACCATTATAGAGAAAGATTAGTGGTAGCCAGGGGTTAGGGAGGGGAAGAGGAGAAGGGGGCTTGGACCTAAAGTGGTAGCACTAGGGAGTCTTATGGTGATGGTATAGTTAAGTGTCTTGGTTGTGCTAGGGGTTACTCAACGCTACACATGTGATTAATGGCATAGAGTTACGCACACATACACAAATACAGATATGTGTAAGTATAGCTGGTGAAATATCTATGGATTCTGTGAAAAGCTCTATGGATCGTACCACTGTCAGTTTCCTGGTTTTAATATTGTAGTTTTGCAAGATGTTAACATTGAGAGTGGGGACTAGAGGAAGGGTGCACAGGACCTACCTGTACACTTCTTTGCAGGTTTTTGTGAATTTTTAATTACCTTAAAATAAAAAGTTAAAAAATACCTTGCAATTTTGTGGAGGGTACAAAGAACTACATAGCCAATTATAATAGCCAATTGTATACTACCTTTCACTGAAAATTTGTATCAATTTTGATTTTCTGAAATAAGAACTGGTTGTGTGCCAAATCCTTTAAAACTTCTAAGAAAACATTCCAGTGTATGTCAGTAGTGTAGTGGACAGAGTATTTCTTTCTCGTCGTCTGGTAATTTGTGGTGACTGTGTATTCCTAATTTTTATTATGGCCATGGTCTTTTTTTTTGTATCCTTTCCTATCTCTGTCTCTATAGCTGAGAAAAACATTAGTTATTTCTTGTGCTTATTTCAGCTAAGGGGAAGTAATACATACTTATGGAGAAATACCTTGTTCCCATTCCCAAGTCATAGGACAATGTCTCTACCACTTTTGTCTCTTAAAGCTTCCCAGTTAGGTCATGCTTCTGTTTGAGGGATGTGTATTAGCAGTAATGCACTAGCAAAATAGTTGTGTTGATTCTCCTCTATCCCTACCAAAGTGATGTGCCCTCCTTTTATAGCCTCAGTAAAATACCTTAACCATACAAGGCAAACATTTTATAAGAATGAGCATGTATTACTACAAAGCAACAGGAGGCTCGTGTTCTCACAACATGTTCAAATGTAAGCACAAAGACCCACTCCAGATTTAAATATCAGTAAGTTTTGGAATACACACAGCTTTGGCTCATTTCTGGCCCTATTCTGCCATCAGCATGTATCAGCCAAAGCTTTACTCTGACCCGTTTAGAAATAGCCTTTGTATGTGAAGATGAACGCATAGCTGCAGTTGGGTTTTTACATAGTCACTTATTACTATAGCTTATTTTAATTTAGTGACAGATTGTCATATATTTTGAGTTTTCTCAAGTTATAAAAGTTTTTTTTCTTTCTTGGAACTAAATAGAATATATATTATTTCTGATATGTTGAGGGAAATTTATATTTTGATTTTGTGTTGGTATTACTAGAAAAGTCACTCAATATGAATTTGTGTTCTTGTCACATTGTGACAACTCAGTTGTCCTATAATTTTTATTAGGCTACTTCTAAATTTCAGCAATCCATAAATAGGTGAGTTTACAATATAAAGGCTGGAAATACTTTATTTATTTTTTCTTTTTTTCCCCCAAACTCACTCCCTCTTGTCAGTGTCAGGAAAACCTCCTTGGAGTTACTATTGGACTAAGTGTCTGAGTCTGTACCTATGTGTGTTGCTGGAATGTTTACCAGGCAGAAAACATTCTTGGAGTTTGTAATTTGATCCATCTCCTTGAAAGAAAAATCACAAAAGGTGTGTATAGGTACCTTTGGTTTGCGTCCTTTACCTTGAAGAGTATAGCAGCCAATTTGAAATTACCTAGGTCTACTTTGTGAAATTTACCAGGTAGTTTTATCTTTGGCCTCATGGTTCTGTTTAAAACATTGATGAATTCACTGGGTCTTGGACCATTTTTTGAATTTTGCTACTATAGATATAATATACTTTACATTTAACAGATCATTTATGGTTGATTCAATCCCAAGACTTTTCCTCATTTTTTGTTGTAGTCAGTTGTATACTATTTTTCATTTAAAATGTTCATTAATTTTGATTTTCTGAAATGAAACCCATTTTTGTGCTAAATCTTTTAAAATCATTCTAAGAAAATAGTCAAGTGTATGTATACTTGACTTAGAATATTTCTGATAATTTGTGGTGACTCTGTGGCCCTGATTTTAATATGGCTGTGATCTTTACTATATCCTCTCCTTCTCATATCTCTCTATATATCTAAGAAAATTGTTAGTTATTTCATGTTGTTATTTCTTTAAAATGCATTTATAAGGATTCTCAAAGTTATATAACATTACACAAATTCTATACTTTTTTACAACCTTAAGATTGTACCAGTGTTAAAATGGATATACACAATCATACTATTAAAAATATTGCAAGCATTATCAGCAACTAACACAGGAACAGAAAACCAAACACCACCATGTTTTCACTTATAAGTGGGAGTTGAACAACGAGAACAAATGGACACAGGGAGGGGAACATCACACACCAGGCCTGTTGGAGGTTGGGGAGCTAGGGGAGAGAGAGCATTAGGAGAAATACCTTATGTTGATGGGTGCAGCAAACCACCATGCGCTTGTATACCTATGCAACAAACCTGCACATTCTGCACATGTATCCCAGAACTTAAAGTATAATAAAAAATTAATTAAAATGTATATTACAAGCATTTTTGGAGAGGAATAGGAATTAACAGGAAGCAGTATAGTTTCCATAGATTTGGAAAGCTACTGAAGAAGTATTTTTTAAAAGTTGCCTAAATATTCTTGAAGTGTTAATTTTGGAACAAGAGTTGCATAGGCACGGCTATAATTCCTCCAGTTTATAGAGAAGGCACTTGCCCCATCTTCCTTCCCTCCTCTGCTTCTGCCTGAGCAAAAGTGAGCTGAATCTATTCTCACCTACAGGAAGCCTATCAGTCCCTGGACCAAACCCAACAGCAATAGGAAGCGTATTTGGAGGCTTTGACTCTTTTCCTCATTGGGCACATATGGAGGGCCCTGCTACTACTTCTGGGCTCCCATATTACTGCTCATTCTGAGTTGGAATCTGTGCAGTTCCCTAGATTTGGGAGGCCATGGTTCTGAATTACATCTCAGGGGCCAGTGTAGCTCTATAGACATGGAAATTGTCCCCTTCTGTTTAATGTGGCTAGGCCTCTGCTAAGTTTCCTTGGATCTTTGGATGCTATCTCTATGCCCTCATTTCACTCTGTGGGTTTCATGAAATAGGATCAGAGCTGATGATTTCTAAGTATTACTGATAGTCACTGCTACTTCTGCCTGATATGATACTCTATTACTCAGAGCTGCTTGCATGACTTCCGAGTTCTTTCCGTCCTTTGAATATCATGCCTTTCTATCTAATAGATCTGTGGTTGTCAGTTGCGGATAGTTTCTGCTGTTTATTTGTGATCCCAAATGTGTGTCCTGGCTGGCATTGCTAAACACTCCTTGTGCTTCACACCTGCATTAGAGAGAAGGGCCTCAGACATAATGAGTCTTTCCAAGCCCTGATGAGTGGCACCTCACTGATTGCACCGTAGTACGAGGCTCATTCACTCTCTCGTTTGCTCCATAGCTCTTCTTAGTTCCAAAAATCTGTCTTGGCAACTTATAATAATAAAAGCATTAAAGTAAAAATTAAAACAAAGGTGTGCAATAAAAAGAGGATAGGATAAAACTAAACCAGAAAACCAGGACCCTCCCTCAAAGATCCTGCAGTTGAATAACTTGAGTTTTAGGCTCGCCCTTTCTGCCAATTGGAGAAAAAGAGAGGCATAGAAATGATGCCGCCTATTATCAGATCAGAGTGGGGCAGGAGATTCCAGTTCATCAGGAGAAATGTTTGTGTTTTTCCTAGCTTTGGGAAAGCATGTGCTGAGTAGCTCATTATTTTTATATCAGATAATCATATTAAACTACCAGTGCATCCTTTCTAGCATGATATACTTTAAAAAAATTATTCCTCTTCACAATGCCTTTAGACATGCACTAATTCAAGAGAAATATAATGTGAGCCACATACATGATTTAAATTTTTCTAGTATCCACAGTAAAAAGTAAAAAGATATATGTAAAAATTTAATGATGTATGCAATCTAGTCAGTATACCCCAAAATCTTATTATATCAATAGGTAATTGATATAAAAATATTGACATATTTTACATTATTTAAAAAGTAAGTCTTTGAAGTGTAGTGTGCCTTTTATACTGATGGCACAACTCAGTTTGGCAAGGTTACGTTTCAAGTACTCAATAGCCACAGGTGGCCAGGGGCTTCTGTATTGCACAGCGTGGCCTTAGACAATGGTGTAAGTGATACAGCGGGAGGAGGGAAACTCCTGACTGTTGAAATACCCTTGTGACACTTTCAGTCTTGAGATTCCTCAGCTACAATTATCATCAGGAACCTTGAAAGGAAATTTCTTCAGTGCCCGTCATACTGAATGGCCATTAATTCAGAAGTTATAATTATTTCATGTCACCAAAACTAACTTGATGAGATGAACAAACAGATTGCTGTTTTTAAGAAAGTGAGTAACTTACTCTGAAAACCTCTGTACCTTTACTTTCAACGCCCTCATCTCTAGTGAATTCACTAATTTATGTTATCTGGAAAATTCTCAAACTATTTTTAATGACACCTGCTTCCTTAAGGCTTCCATGATTTCACTGGCTTTCTTTCTTGGGTCTTCAAAGGGAATCAGTTTGTAATTTTTCGGTGATATTCATGACTTTGTGCTTGGCATGCAGTTACTTGTTAATTTCGTTTTTAGCTTCTTGTTGAGAACTGAGACTTGTTGGTAGTCCTCCTCCCTTTTAGTGCCTTGCATAGAGTAAAGTGTAGTCAGTAACGTTTGTTGAAGGCACATGTATGTACCTTCTCTGATTTCAGGTCTGGAAGGTAGGACGTGGTTTTCTTTTTTAATATACCCTTTCATATATATTTAGTTTCTAGCATAGTTTGGTTTATTCAATTGGTGCTTAATAAATTCTGGCCAGCTGGACTCATGACTTGTAATTAGCCTCCCAAGTTTTAGTCCACAACTATATCCATCAAGTTGTTAACTTACATATTTGAAAAAAATCACCATTTTTATTTAAAGGAACAAATACAAACAAACATATCTACCAACCTTCCTTGTGGGTTCTATAAAACCTAACTGACCGTATGAAAAAAAATGAAAAAATTAACCAAGAGAGTACTACTACTTTTAGTTAAATACCAATGAAGTATGATGTATAGTTGTCAGAAGAAAAAATGTAAGTATTGGTGTGGTTCATAAACATCATGATAAAATAATCTAGTTCACCAATATTTGAATCATTTAATCCTTTCATTCAACAAACTGAACACCTATTATGATTAGGACATTGTGTTGGGTACAGGGGATAAAAAAGGATGAGTTTGACTCTTAAGTCGTTCATATTTTATTTGGAAAGTCAGATCATGCCGAAGAACCCTCTAAACCATTTGTAAGTTTAGAGCAAGCTACTAATTGGGAGAAAGGTTCAGTGAAGTCTAATTGTTATTGTGTTTTCCTTATATGGTGTTGACTAATAAGTATTTTGAAGATAAATGTGTAGATGGTGGTCTGTTGAAAAGAAGTTATATTATTTGGCATTTATTACATTTTATTTTCTTGATTGATTAATTGCAGTTAAATTACCTTAGCATGCAAGAACAGATTTTACAGATTTTGACATGATTAAGCAGCATAAAGCATAACTAATGTGGTTTTAGTGGCATGCTATGTATTAAGGCATGAAATTTAAACACACACTTCATCAGGATTTTTTGCAGTTACAGTGAATTAGAAAGATTCAGATATTGGAACTCCCTCCAACTCCTGTGTTAGGGAGGGGCAGGAATTTTATAATTGAGATTATTATAGAAGAGTGTCCTGACATAACTGATTGACTTTAGTGATGTGCCTTGAAAGTTCAAACTCAAGGTGTGCACTTATTTCAGTCAGCTTATCCTGAATGTTTAAATAAGAAATACTATTTCTGGATATTCTGAATAACTCGTTGTACATTTATTCCTAATAGTGAGCATTTGGACTAATGATGGATTACTAATGAGCATGTAAATGTACCACCTGATTACATTAATATATGATCTTTCATGACGAGGTCTGAAATGAACATTTCTAATATGTGTTTCTTTTCCCCAAATGGCACTGTGGTGTATACTGAGCAGGACTGAGACAAGGGTATTTTTCTTAAGAGCTGCTGATTTAGTCAATTATCAAAAATCACATTATAATAAATGCTGTTCTAAGAATTTTGATTAACCTTTAAATAAATGTTACTTTGGAAAAAAACTGCCGAATGTGTTAATGATAAATTGTGAAGTAGTAGTAATTGCAAGTATGGCTGTATAGATAATATAGTTAATTGATACCACCCTCTCAAGCTTATACAGCACATCAGCTGCCATGAGCCTGGGTGATAGTAATGGTGTCTATGGCATTTATGATGCATTGAGGATGACATGAGTAAAATGGAAACTTAGAGTGCTCACCAGGGTCATTCTCTTGTGGACATCTGATGCCCATGGTCAAGTAAATTTTTAATGACACATAGTCACTACACACCTTTCAGCCTTCTGGAGAGGTAAGTGTACATTGATCTGTCCTAATTAGTCTTGCAGAGTACTTCAGACATCCCTGCAGGAACACTATTATTTAATAAAATAGGAGCTGTTTTTTTCACAAGCTCAGCACTTGCTCCTTGTATAGCTGTATTTTTTTTTTTTTTGCTCTTCTTTTTTTTTTTTTTAACTCAGGTCTCATGTCTCATGTTCATCCTTGTCTTTGTCTGACAATGTAGTATTAATGCAACTGCATGAAAAAGTAAGCAAAATTAAGGAATGGGTCTGATTATGAAAGTTCATTGGTATTATAAGAACTCATAGAGCATACATCCATTCCTTCCTTAATGTATAGGGTGCTGACTGCATAAAATTGCTTGGAAACACATTAAGGATATGCAGGCAATTCTGTTGAGGTATGCAGTGGGATGCTTTTGTGTTTGGTGATAAAGGTGGCTCTGGAATATCTGATTTTGTAAAAAAACAAAAAAAAAGGTAGCCAGAACAGTTTGTACTGGTTGTATACTGGAACATTTGTGTAGGGACATCTGCTTTTATTTTTTTTTTATTTTGAGAGTTCAGTTTTCATCTGGATTTAGGGTCTATAATAAACAATCTGGAGTTTATTCATCTCTGGAGCAAATCAAGTATCATTTATAACTTGCTCATAGAATTTTGTGGTAGAAGAATTTCTAATGTAGATGCTTATTGTAATTATGAAGTTACTTCCAAATATAATACAGAATAGATGGTGTCAAATCCTATCCTAGGGTTAAAGTCTATAGCCAGAACTTCTTATCACTTTGGTGGACATGGTTCACTGATTACTGGATGTATAATATTTGCTCTTAAGAGAATGGAACAAGAATAAGTCTTTGTCAAACTCTTGGTCTGGCCATTGATGACAATATCTGGAGTTGACCTTGTGTACAGGGAAACCTGCCATCTCTTCCTGCTGTTTTTATGGCCACAGTTGGCTATCAGCTCCACAAATGCCCTTGTTACCTGCTTACTGATACCTGTGGTTGCATAATTAGAGATTCAAATACTTGGATTTTACAAACATCCCTAACACTCCTAGAAATGATAACACTTTGATGAAGTCAGGTCACTAGAACTCAGTGTAAATAGGCTGATCAGCTTTTCCTGGGTAACAGATTTTGAGAGTGAAGGGGGCAGAGAAATGTGAGGGCATTGAGTCACTAGAGAGTGAGAGGGACTGCCTTGTTGGCATGAGGGAGACAGTGGGGACATGATGAAAGACATTGAATGAGGGGGTTTAGAACAGCACGGAACAAGCTAAACATGCAGGTTTGTTACATAGGTATATATGTGCCATGGTAGTTTGCTGTACCTTTCAACCCATCATCTAGGTTTTAAAACCTGAATGCATTGGGTATTTGTCCTAATGCTCTCCCTCCCCTTGTCCCCCCCACCTTGACAGGACCCAGTGTGTAATGTCCCCTCCCTGTGTCCATGTGTTTTCATGGTTCAGCTCCCAATTATGAGTGAGAACATGCAGTATTTGGTTTTCTGAGAATGTGTTAATTTGCTGAGAATGATGGCTTTCAGCTTTATCCATGTCCCTGCAAAGTACATGAACTCATTCTATTTTATGACTACATCGTATTCCATGGTGTATATGTGCCCCCCCACATATATATATTTTATTGCACTTTAGGTTCTGGGGTACATGTAAAGAACATGCAGGATTGTTGCATAAGTACATACATGGCAATGTGGTTTGCTGCCTCCATCCCCATCACCTATATCTGGCGTTTCTCCCCATGTTATCCCTCCCTAACTCCCTACCCTCTGCTGTCCCTCCAGTTTATCATTGATGGGCATTTGGGTTGGTTCCAAGTCTTTGGTATTGTAAATAGTCAAACGTTACTTTCTTTGCAACATGCAAAACCCTCAAAACGTCAGGCTTTCTGAATGTATTTTTAATGCATCTCTAAATAACTGTGGTTGAAAACAATTTGGTGTCAATTATATTTCTGAATAAAATTTATAATTTCATTGTTATCAGACATTTTAATTGAATTCTCTAGTTCATTTGCTCTTGAAACATTTATTGAGTCATTGTATGTGGTAAATAGTGTGTTGGATGCTGAGGAAAAAAGACATGCTTCCCATGCATAACTGTTTCATCAGTCACTGTGCACTTGCCTGCAGGTAACAGAAAACACAAATCCAAACGGCCTCAATAATAAAGATACATATTGGCTCACTTCACTGAAATTTCAGAGATGTAGTGGAATCCATGGTGATTTGAATCCAGTAGTTTGGGCTTCATTTTCCTTCGATTGTTTGCCCTCTCTGTGGACCAGCTTCATCAGTGGCTACTAGCAAGATAGCTTCCAAGTGAAAGGGACTTTTCTAGAAGAGCTACAAAAGCTTTCCCAGAAGCTTCAAAGAAACCTCTTCTTGAATTTCATTAGCTCAGGAGATCAGGATTATACAGGCAATTATAGAAAGGGCAGATGCAGCTATGTATTGGTTCAGTGAGCATTGAAGAGGGAAGGAAATTCGCTCCAAACTAGTTAGTGCATGTGGGAGATTAAGGGAAGGATTCCCTGAAGAGGTTCTGTCCACAGTGAATCCAAGAGGATGAGCAAGAAAGAGGTTGGAAGGGCATTGTAGGGAAAGAGGGCATTATATGCAAAGATGCGGAAGTGAGAGGGTGTAGTGGGTAAAAGCAGCTACCCTTGCTCACATTCTTTAGGTCTCCACTACACCTTATCTGCCTTAGGTTTCACAGAGCCTTTATATGGTCTTCAAGTTCCCTGTACTTATCCCCCCCCACAGCTTTTTTTTTTAAGAAATGGGATATTATTCTGCCACCCAGGCTGGAATGCAGTGATGTGATCATAGCTCACTGTAGTCTCAAACTCCTGGGCTTATGGGACTTATCCCATCTCACCACACTCCATTGTTATTCATTCAACTCTCTGTTCTCTACTAGACTGTGGAAGGGGACATGTCTGTGTAATTGTCCTCTATACCGGGTGCCTGGCCCAGTGCCTGGTACATAGTAGATGGTAGTAAGTGTTCATGAAATGTAAAAGCGAGTGAGTGGTTTATTATTATTTTATTAGTTGATGGCATTTGGATCTGCTCATTCCTACACTGGTAAAAATAATAGCTTTCATGGCCCTGATTAGACTTCTCATAAAATAGTCATAAAATGTGGGCATTAAAGCCGAGTCTTGCGGAGTCTGAGAAGTTTTTGACTCTGATATGACCAACTATTTTGAATAGAATTTTCTTGAACATGATTATGCATTTTCATATAATGTGCAATCCGAGAGCTGGAAGAGACATTGAAAGTCATCAAAACTCTTATTTGTTGGATGAATCTTTGTGTCGTAGAGGACTGAGTCTTTGCTCACCACATTATTCGAAAGATGAATCTCATACGTGTAAATCCCCAGGTTAGGTGACTTTCTGATATTTCTTCTAGTTTTATGATTTTTGAAAATTTAAATTAAATGATCAATAGATTATTTTATTGATATTAGTTGGAAATTAACTTTATGTCTATCCTGTTATATGTGATGTACCAATCACAGATCATGGGAATTGGGACAAGATTTTGCTAGATTCCACTACCATGCATTTTCCACTTGAAATTTTAAATTAAGCATCATGTATTGAAATGAATTAATGAAAAGATATTTTTGGATAGAGTTGCATATTAGTACCTGCTGCTCATTATCATCAGCATTATAATTTGCAAATACAAAACATAACAAATATTGAAAGTCTAAAATGTCTAACTTGAAGAAAAAGAATGTAATAGTGAAAGAAAGTATAATGATGTCACATGATGAAATTCAGTCGGAATTCTATTTGTGATTTTAAATATCTTTTGGGCCTTTAAAAATCTCTAAGGCATATCTAAATATTTCCCCATAATATGTCACAAGTCCATGTTAAGCAGTCTTTCTAAACTTTTAAAATTGATTTACCCTTACAAGTTTGAAGCCTGTTAATTTAATGTATTTCTTACAATGTCATCTAGACAGAATAGTTTTAGTGATCAATATTTTATTTTTAGCTTATTTAACTTTCTTCAAGTTAAAAAATATTTTTAAAAGATAGAAATCACTCTTCCATTTATTATAAATATATTATTTTCCATTTTTTAACCTTGTCAGTAATAATTAGAAAACATTTTTTGAGCAATTCATGGAGGATTTCACAGATTATAACTTAAGATTTCTGCTTCCTGGAAGAAATTATGAGGCAGTATAGTCATGGTAGCTATAATAAGCATTACAAAAATGCTACCACTTCATTTTTTATGTGGTATAATCATTAAGGATAGCATTTTCCTTTATATAAAGAAATGTCATATTCCTATAATATTTGTTGCCATTAAGAATTAAATGTTTAAAGATAAGCTGTGATTATGAATTCTATATTAGAAATGGAAAGATCTTTATAATTAACTGACATCTCAAAGAATTTTATGTTTTCCATGCAATCATCTTACGTGATAGACAGAAGGCATATTTCCTTAATTTAAGTGAACAAAGTAGATGAGTGACCTCACCCATTACAAAGTACATGTCGCTGGGACATCCCTGGGAAGGAAAGAGAAATAATATTTATGGAGAACTTTTTTTGAGCTTCTGCTGTTTGAAATAGAATTATGGACTGAAAAGATCTTTAGAAAAAATCTTGTCCATGTTTCTCCATATACAGAGAAGGGGACTTGAGCTTCATGAGGTTTAGGGACTTGCCCAGAGCTGTACATGATTAATGAGCCCGCAGAATAGGTGGGGATAGCGCTTGTGTCTTCTGATTCTCAGAGTAATGAATGTGCTTTGCACAATGTCATGCTGATCTCTTGGACTCTTCAAATCTGAGGAAACTTAACTGGATGTGAAAAGCAAATTCCTTTTGTGTGAATTTATTTAAAAAGATATTCCATTTGTTTTGCAGTGTTATAACATGCAGATTTATTGACTTCAGAAAATTAAGGTATTAGTTAAGCCCCCAAAAAGTATTTAATACATTAAATATATTCATAATTTAAACAAACGAATTAGTTTAGGAAACTTCATCCATCTAAGTTCACCAGAAGCCCATGCTCCTCTCATTAAGAAAGCAGGTTGAGGCTGTTCCGTCAGGCTGTGCATTGTGTTTTTCTTCCTCGAGCGCTCAGGAGATTGGCATTACTGTGCAGTAGTGTCACAGCCCGCAGGCATTTAATGCCTCTTCTTGTGAGGCCAGGATTCCACGCCCAAGTGCATTTAGTAGGTCAGTACAGTAATTTTAAATGTCTTTCTTTCAATCTTTTGCCATCTTCAATTATACCTTTCCACCCTACTATTTGTGTAATTTTCTTCTGTCTGAAGTCTCTTTACTGTTGTTCTCTATTGCACAGCATGACAAATTACCCATCAAGCCATATCTTTTCAGCCCAGAAATGTGCAATAACACGGAGTCATGGCATTATCGCATGTTGTGCACTTTATTTCCTCACAGTTCATTCAAGTGTGTCACTTTATTTTCCTGACTTCCTTTTGTCATCATGGAGATTAACCATTTTATCCTTCCTAAACTTTAGAAACAATTAGAATTTCATTATAGTGGAAGCTGAGAGTGAATGCTTGCTCCTAACTATATGGAGTATACTTTTCATATTATCAGTGGCAAAATTAAAGTCATGAATCCTGAGTCTTTTTCAAAGGAGAGACTTTAGAGGTTATTATACAGCTGAGTAACCCTGGCTCTGGACAAGAGAATTATTTGAGTCTGTGGTCACCAAACACATTAACTGTAAGAAACCATTTAGTGTGACATTGAGTACCTGATTCTTATAATTCTCCTGGGAATTATGAAACTCTCTGGGACCCACGTGTTCTGTACACAAAATCTATTTTTTTTTCCTCTTAGCTTCTGCTAAATACCAATAGTATGCAATGAGATACAATAGACATTGCAAGTATGTGCTAGAAAATCAATTGGTATTGATACTCTAATCAGCAGGGCTGCAGCTGGTATGTAGACACACCACTGGAAATGGTGATTAAGATCGTATTCAAAAGCATTAAAAAAAGAAACCCCACAACGTTTAGATCACTGTTCAGATAGATTGCTGTTTTGCTGGGATAGTAGATGATTTGGGAAGCCAGGGATACTTCTAGATGCTGTTAGATTAATTTATAAGATTTTCAAATAACAATCTATTTTATGTGTTAAATTTATAATATATTTTCAATCATATACTTATAGGGTATAGGACAGTTATTATTGGTAAGCAAACAAGCAAAAAGTTTTTTTTATTATTGGTAAGCAAACAAAAAAAAAGCTCTTTTGATGCAGCCAACTTACCAGCCTGCCAGATACTGAATATAAGCTGAATACACAAGGAAAGGTCGAAAAAGAAAAGCAGTGTGATGACGGTTGAGAACACAGTTGGTGAAGAGATTGAGAAGGCAGAGAGAAGAGACAGTGACAGAGAGACTGTCGGAGAGGAGAAGAGAAAAAGAGGAAAGGAATGGCAATGAGTTTAAAATGATCAGGAGGAGAAAAGCCAGTAAGCGTCATTATACACAAGGAAGTTTTCAGAATTTAAAGAAATAGGACAGTGAGTGTATGAGGCAGGGTTTTCTCCTCATGAGCAAGCGATTAACTAGAAATACTCGCTAAAAAATTCTTTCTGTAAAAAACTGAGAATGAAAAGAGGCTTGAACTAGAAAAGGTAGTTCATAAAGCTATTTTCTAATCTGGATCAGTTTTCCTGTGAATACCTTCAAGTTGTACTGAAAATATATGGATTGAAAGTTCAACCATTAAACAGTCATTTGTCACTTAACAACGGGGTTACATTCTGAGAAATGCATTATTAGGTATGCTGATGCTGTGCAAACATCATAAAGTGAACTTACACACACCTTGATGGTGTAGCCTACCTACTACACACCTAGACTGTGTGGTACAGCCTGTTGGTCCTAGGCTCTAAGCCTGTACAGCATGTGACTGTACTGAATACTGTAGGTAATTATAACAATGGTATTTGTATATCTAAACATACCTAAACATAGAAAAGACACAGTAAAGATACAGTAGAAAAGATTAAAAAATGATACTTTATTTCCTCATAGTTCATACAAGTATGCATTTTTCTGGCTTCCTTTTGTCACCATGGAGGTTAGTCATTTTATCCTTCCTAAACTTTAGAAACAATTAGAATTTCATTATAGTGGAAGCACTATAGTGCAGGTTATTTACCATGAACAGAGCTTGCAGGACTGGAAGTTGCTCTGGGTGTCAGTGGGTGAGTGGTGAGTGAATGTGAAGACCCAGGTCATTAGTGTACACTATTGTAGACTTTATAAACACTGGACACTTATGCTACTCTACATTTATACAAAATATTTTCCTTTTCTCAATAATAAATTAATCTTAGCTTACAATATATTTTTACGTTATAAACTTTTTATTTTTTAACTTTTGACTCTTGTGATAGCTTAAAACAAGCACAGTGTACAGCTATGTAAAAATATTTTTCTTTATATCCTTTTTCTGTACTTTTGTTCCATTAAAATTTTTCTATTAAAATTCTTCTGCTAAAAACAGAGACACAAACAGTCACATTAGCCTAGGTTTACATAGAGTCAGGATCATCAGTATCACTGTCTTCCACCTCCACATCTGTCTTACTGGAAGGTCTTCAGGGGCAGTAACACGTACGGACCTGTCATCTCCTATGATAACAGTGCCTTCTTTTGGAATGCCTCCTGATGAACCTGTCAGAGACTGTTTTATAGTTAACTTCATATATATATATATATATATATATATATATATATATATACATGGGATACACTCTAAAATAGCAATAAAAGTATAGTATAGTAAACATGTAAACCAGTAACATATTCATTATCATTATCAAGTATTAGGTACTGTATACTGTATGGAATTGTATGTGCTAGACTTTTATACGACTGGCAGTGCAATAGGTGTGTTTATACCAGCATCACCACAAACACTTGAGTGAAGTGTTGTGCTAACATTATGATGGCTGCGACATCACTAGGTGATAGGAATTTTCAGCTCCATTATGATCTTATGGGACCACCATTATTATATGGCTCATGACTGTACATAGTTTTCCATTCTTAGTATTTTTATAAATAGGAAATGTGCTGGATGTTTAAAATAAATGTAGGTACAGAGGTCTACATGTCTTTGACACACAGCTAAACTCTAGTCTAGAAGTACCAAAGCACAACTGGAAGATGAGAGAAGAATGAAAACTATAGAATGTGAGTGTCTTTTAGAAATAGTGACCATCACAGAAAAGGCAAACTATTGATATTATCCTAAGCTTAGGATTTTATGAAGGCAAATTGCTATTGAGAGGAGCTAAAATTTGGCACTGTAAGCATTTGACAGTAGATTTTTAAACCATAAAACACAGCACACCTTACCATGTATGATTTTAAATAGCAGTTTTCATTTTTTTAAGGGAAAGTGAAGAAATTCTGGGAAAGATGAAATAGCAACAAAAGTTAAAAACTGCAGAGAACTTACTAGTTTTTGAACTACTTTTAAATGTAGTTTTCTAAGTGCTCTTCACAGGTTACTCAAAGATAAAATAGGATAGGAATTATTAACGTCCTTTTAATAGATGGGGAAAATAAGATTCAGTAGAAAAGAGACTTAGCTAAAGTCACATAACCTAGTGGACCAAATAGTATTAGAACAGAGGTCTCTGCTGTCCAGTATGGTAGTCACTAGCCACATGGTGCTACTGAGCACTTGAAATATGCCTAGTTCTGAGATGTGCTGTAAGTATAAGATACACACCACACTGGATTTCAAATATTTAGTACGAAGAAAAAGGAATGTAAAATATCTCAGTTTTTACATTGATTACATTATATCATAGATATATTGGGTTAAGTATTATTAAAATTAGTTTCATCTGTTTCTATTTACTTTTTAATATGACTACTAGGAAAAATGAAATTTATGTAGCTTGAATCATATTTCTGTTGTTACTATAGGCACCTCATCCAGTATTTTTCCAGAAAAAATGAAAGGAAGAAATAAAGGAGGGAGAACTGGGTATTATGGAGTTTGAAGAACATCAATCCTTCATCGATTAGAGTGTGTCTCAGTTTTATCTATCACTTTACATTTAGTTCCATAAAAAAACTCTGTAGTACCTAATATTTGTAGAGATGGTTCTAAACATTATGTTGAACATAGCTTTGAGGAGAGGGGAAAAGGATCCTAACAGGGAGAGAGTATCTTTTCTGGGGCTCTTGAACAAGGTTTACTTGGAAGGAAGCATAAAAAAGAGAGATTCTCTGCAACAATCTTGCATGTTCTTCACATGTACCCCAAAACCTAAAATACAATAAAAATTAAAAAAAAAAAAGAGAGAGATTCTCTCATTAGACTTTGATAGATCTCTTTTAAAGGAACCATCATTAGTGCAGATGTGAAGAACCTGAGACTTTCTTGGCTGGGCTAGGATACTGGTATCAGGCATCCAAAGGCATTTTGGCATGTGCACGGAGGGGGCATTCATGGTCCATTATACAAACATGTCCAAGCTAATCCCACCCACATGAAGGAGGACCTTGGCTGACGACAGATGAATGAAACACATTAAGGAGTAGCTATATGAAAAGCACAGCGCGAAGTAAGGATAAGTAGGAGTAATGTTGACAAGGTAATGAACCATGAGATCTCTGTAATGGCCTTTTAATAGATACATTGTTCAATAACACTGGCGTGCAATAGGTTAGTTATAACTGACTACAACTGATTTTGTGAGCTTTATGGTCAATGCGCATCTAGTTCTTAAAGAAAGGGATGAACCTATTGCTGTCACTTAGAACACTCTCTGCTAATTAGTGCTACAGATTTAAGTCTCTGAAAAATATTAATATTTTTACAACAGTTTTGAAAACTTAGACAGCAACAAAGGAAAATCAAACGACTCTAGCAATTCTTCAAGGTTTGAGCCCAAGGAGGAAAACACACTTATGTGATATTTGAAATGAAATTCCACTTTGAAAATTCTAGATCTATTTGAAATCTGTCATTTTAAAATTAATCACTGTTTTCCTTTAATACAGTCTGTGTAAAGAAACCCAATTCACTTCTGAACAGTTCTCCTGCCTTCCCAGATACATGGAAATTCACTACTGTTGCTGACAAACAAAATGCCACAAGATTTGTCATACAAATCACATTATAAGAGGTTCCAAAAACTTGACAACGTTGACAGTTGTTTTCAGCAAATGGCTGCTTTACTCTGTACTGTCAATGTTGATGTCCTTGTGCACATGTAAAAGAGCAATGTGATTAAGGCAAGCTTGTCCACGTTATATCTGAGCCAAGTTTTCCGTCTCCGCGTGGCACTGAAAGATTGCTCAGCTGTTGCAGATAAGGCAGGAATAGCTAGCAGATTTCTGCCATTTAAAAAAAAAACATTCTCTGGGCATGCATTTCTGTAGGAATTTACCAACATCTGCTGCTGACCTAAAGTTTTCTATAGAAATGGTGTATTTAATTTATATAAGTAATTCACAATGATATCGGTCAAGACTTATTTCCTTAGGAAATAATGAATTGCATTCACCAAGAAAGGATGGGTTGAAATTTAATAACAGTTACAGTCTCTAAATTGTTATTGGAGCTTCAGGCCTCATACTTGTTTGGCCCATCCTAAATTTATTTTCTGCATGTTCTCTAAATTATATTTCAGCAGAGGAACTTTTTAGAAAAAAGAATAAAGAGCTAAGAGATTCTGATGATTCTACAGAAGGCCTACACTTCACACTTATCTTTTTTTTATAGGCTTTTTGAAAAATGTTTGATTTTTGGAAGCTAATTTATTCTGGAAGAATTTTGTAGTTAAATTTCAGTGTGATTTAAAATTGTCATATGTGCTATCCTCAAAAGAACATACAGGATTTAGGTATTTCCTACAGTCAAGGTAACTTTTGATAACCTCCGATTCCTTTTATTTTGGACATCAATTTATTTACCATCTTAATTACCACTTTTCGTTTTAGAAATTTGTTCTCTGTCTATATCAGCTTTTAATTGTTTCTTTTGAAATATGATGCTCTTCAGGTAAAAATACAAAACTTAAGTTAGTTCTGGCAATTCAAACCAGCCTCATGGTAATGCATTTGTTGTTTGATTCATCTATTCTTATTCTTGGTCACCTTCTAGTACAGCTGCATGCATTAAGTGTCTGACTTGTCTTTGAAAATCTTAAGCCACATTCTTTGGAACAGTTGCTTCAAGTTGGTTGAAATTCTCTGTGGCACTTTTTTCCATTCACAGGAGCCAACAGCCACCATAGCAGACACATAGTTTCCAAGAACTTAGGCATGGTTCATGATTTCTGAATCTCAGCAATTTCTTGTAGGAATTGGAATGCCATGTTAGGTGTCAGAAACCTTTGTGCTATAAATTATAATTTTAAAAGTATACATTTGTACTTTAAGGTTAATTTGGAATATGTAATTTTAAAATATTTTCATTTTTGTAACTAGCAGAACATAATTTGAAAACCTACTAATAAAAAAATTAATCCAATGGCCATGAGCAAGTAATTAACTTAAAATATTAGATAAAAAAAATCTTTTAGGAAAATTTCAGGATGAAAAGAGAATTGAACTAGAAAAGGTGGTTGCTTTTACGAAACAACTCTTTATTGTCTAATCTAGATTCACATTTTCCTGTGAACACCTTTAGGATGTACTAAAAATACAAGCAATTGAAAATTCAAATTTTAAGTCTCAAATTACTGCCTTTCAGATCCATTGAGGCATCTAAAAAATGGGTCAAGGTAACAATGCATAATTTAAAAAGTTAGCAAAAAGTTGCTAGTGGAAAAGGAAATGAAAATCTATATAATTGTGATAACCTTTAACTCCTGTCTTATTTCCATTGTTCCATTTAACATTTTAGGAAACAAAAATTCTTGTGAAACATTTGCCACAGCTAGCATCTTTCGTTCTACAAAGCCAAGGAAGAAAGGAGAAATTTCCTGTGGAGTGTTTAGATCCTCTAATTAAGCAACTGATTTTAAAAAAATCTTTCGTTTTATATATTTTAGAATGTTTTTAATAAAAAGAGAGAGTAAATACAGAAAAACACAATCTATATCAATAGATAAGAGCATGCAGACAGGAAAAACATGGATGTGCATTGTTTTTAGCTGCCAGTTTTCATTTTCACAAATTTTTATTTTGTAAACTTTCCTTAGAGTTATATTGACAATGACATTTTGCTCTTGATAACAGCTTATAGACTGGAAATAAGATAATAATGTACCATTTATGACATTTGTAAAGTTCTGGTCTCAGCCTTATTTTTAATTTTTATTTTGTTTTTAATTCCAAAAGTTTATAATCTATCTAGAGGTCAGATCTCCTCCCTACCAATAACTTCCCAAGGCTTTGGGTTAATCAACTGATAGATACATCATTGATAGACAAAGGCAAAGAGTGTGGGGAAAATAAAACCACTATTTGGGTATACAGTTTAAGAAGAATTCCTTTCCTTGAGTATACCCAATAATCATGTTCTTTAATGAACATTTTGAGTTTGCCTCCCGACACACTAGTTTTCAAGAAGTGAGGATAAGTTGTTTCTCATGGACTCCTGGGAAATATCAGAAATATATTATATAACTTTTAGTTTGGTACAAGCGTAATGGCTATTTTTGCCATTACTTCCAATGGTAAAAACTGCAATTATGTTTGCAGCAACCTAATAGCTCAAACAAGTGTACTTCTCATTATGTTATTATTCCACAAAGCAATGAAACTCCAATTTGCAAGGTGACTGGATTTACTGGAGAGTGTGATGGCTTCTTATTTGCTTTTGAACTTTCTCATGATACTGAGAATTTCATGAGACAAAAGTGATGTTATCAATCATATAATAAATACTTATATGAAAGTTTTATTGTATATTCCTGGGATATGCAAGATGAAATCCCTTTAACTGAATATTTCTAGAGTTGGGAAATATTTTATCAGTTGGTTGGTTTCTATGTCATTTGGCTGTGCTGCAAAGTACTAAGCAGGGTATGGCAATGAAATTAGGTTTAAAATAAATTATCTCCTGTGGTCAGTAGAGTCTTTCTCTCTAGTACCTGAATCTCCTAGAAGCAGCTCAGGACCATTCTGCTCTGACAGCATTTCTGGGAAATGGTAATGTGTAAGGACTTGTATAAGAAGTGCAGGTAGAAAGTTATTAAGTACATCAGAAGATTTAAAAATTGTATATTTTATTCTTTTGACAAGGTTATAAGTTATTATTAAGAAGCTCCAATGGCCTGATGTCACCTACAGGATAAAGTTTAGATTTCTCAGTGTAGCACAGACTTCATGCACTGCCTGCTTTTCAGACTCTTCCATGCTATTCCTTCATAGCTGTACCAAGCTATGAATTACTACATACTAACCATGTTATGACCATAGTTGGAATGTCTTCTGTCAGAAAATCATTTCAGTTTTATCCACCTTAGAAACATGTATTAAATCTTTCAAGATATGGTTCAAATGACATCTCTTTGGTGAAATACCACCGATCATCCAAAGACATCAGTAGGTCCTTCACTTTAGCCCAGTTTTTGGCATTTATGTGTGCTGTATTACACTGTATAGTGCTTAAAGATATGCTTATCTCCCAAGCTAGGCTGTGTGCCTTTGGAGTATAGGGATTATATCAAATCCATTTGTGTATTCCTTGGACCTTGCATAGTGCCTGGTTTATGATGGGGTGCTATGTAAATATTTGTTAAAGGAGATATAACTTTGTAGAATATCATTACTGAGAGTCCACCTGTCATCAGAATCTCTCGTATCAGGCATGCTGAGAAATCTTTCTACAAATGAAATGCTCTTCATGCATATCGTTGACATTCAAGAGCCCTTACAAGGTTCATTTACCTTAAATAATGTATTTATCTTCATGTGCAGTTTAGTCTGCGGGGCTAGAATCATTGCTTTTAGCATCATATTCATATAGAAAAGCTAATTTGGGTACATTGCAACTTATAAAGATGTAGCAGAACCATATGCCCACCATTTTTATTTAAAATTATTCCATGTAATTCAGAACTAAAGTTAGTAGAGAAAATTAACAATAAAGCCTAAAATACTAATACCTCCTGTAACAAGTGGTCAATTTCAAACATGAGACTATAGCTAGGAATCACGAAATAATGAAAAGGGCCTAAAAATGCAGAGGAAAAATAGTTCACAATGTCAATAATGGTAAAAGAGCCCTTCATTCTTCTACCAAGACAGAGCCTATCCTCATTCTACATGTAGTTCTAACAGGCTTTGGCTTGTTTCCATGTTTTTAGAAGATTAAAGGGGCAAATTATTCAAATTTGCAATCACAGATTACAGATTCAGGCAAATGAAAGAAACAAGACATGATGGCTGATAATATAATTTTAGAAAGTCCAAGAAAATACTATTAAAAATAGATCAAAAGACTTAGATTGTGGGATATTTCAGTGTAATTCTACCTAGTCTAGCTCTACCTCCAAATTAAGGTCCAATTCTTTCAGATATTTCTTGCCTCTTTCTCTACCCCATTAGATAACTACCCATTTGTCTCTTTCTCAACTCTCAAGATTCTTTTCCTGGAGTTTGTTCTGTTAAATACACACCATCCTATTTCTGAAACTCTTAGTGTGGCCTTTAGAGGTAAGCATACATGAAGATCCAAGCACAGGGTGAAAATATGAATTTAGCATCTGGGGACATCGTTACCATCTCCCCGTGCACATACACACACATACATAATGTATATAAAATCTCCTGCTTCTGAATCCCTGGAGCTCTCACTAGTTCCCTGTGGAGCTCTCAGACAAACTCAGTCATCACCTGCAACATAGACACCTCCAATACCTGCCCTGCCAGGCCACTGGATATTCCAGGTTTCAGGGCATAGTCATTCCTATCTGGGATCTTTCACTACTGACAAATTCTAACAACCTATGGACATTTGAGGTGATAACTTTTAGAAACTCTGGATTTTGTAGCTGGCTTACTGGAAATCTCCAAAGAAATTCGCAGAGTGACGATGGCTTCGGAAGCTCAAGGAACAGCACAGATTACCACAAAAACTGTAGAAGTATTGTCCTTTAGGCCATGTACTGAAATAGAGAGAATCTCCCTTATCCAGTGAATGATTCTCCCCTAAAATGCCATATTGTGACTTTCTTTACTTGTGTCGCTGATTGTGATTACCTTACACAGACAAAATTCTTCAGGGTTGAGTGTGTCTCTGTACTGCTCTGCTATCCACTATAAGAGTATGTCTGGGACTCCTGGCGCTTTAGTGTGTGTAGCATTGCTCTCCTGACTATGAATTTTGAACCACTAGTGTTAGCACTTTTTACTGTGTGATAATTTATTACTCTATTCCATGCTAGTGTTTTAGATCAAGCTCTTATGGTACAATTCAGGCACTTTTATGTGCATTCCTACTTGCTTAGATAAAATTATAACACATGGCTTCATAAGTAAGATGTGTAGGTTCACGAAGGAAGGCCTACTTTCCACCATCTCTATCCCCTGTCTCGGTGAATTGAGTAACTCTAACAAAACTCTGCTGTTCATCTTGGTGGCCAACATCATTTCCAAGATCCAGTAATTTCCACTGTCAGGGCTGTCACAGGTATGCTGATTATATGGCCACCACTGAGGACCACTTTAAAGCCCTTTGAGAATTAAACATTATTTTCATTGTTTGTCAACTGTTTGAAATTATTCTGTTTGCTCTTTGGAGTCGTGAGATCTTATAGTCTTCACTGAAAATACCTAAATAATATGTAAAATGTTATGATTTCTCCAGTTCTTATTTTATTCCATGAAAAGAGGGGATTTTACCACCAATGAGCTCTAAAGTTTCTTTCAGTTCCTCTGATTCTTTATCTTATATTGTTTTTTGTTAAAAAAAAAAAAAAAACCTCAGGATGTTTGGTTCTGCTTCTCATTTGAGCAGCGGTGCCAAAGAGACGGCTTATCTCTCTGAGGTCGTCAGTTTGGTTGCAGTCTTGATGGAGGGAACTGATCTCACCAAGATAACCATTTGGTTTTTTTTTTTTTTTAGGCACAAATCTAAGATTTAATTATTTTTGGCCGAGCATATGGCATTGTACATAGATTTTCTTGGCTTTCTTTTTATTGTATTTCTAAAATTTTACAGATAATGGGAAGCACTCACAGCTTTAAGAAGGATGTGTAATACACTTTCTAATGTTTCCTATTGTGTTTCTGAAGACTTGTGTCAGAAAGTACACTGTCTCCAATTGGGGAGATGTGAGATTCTTAATTTTAAAGAACTTTATTAATATTGGTAGGCATTTCATGTTAGAGTAAC
This sequence comes from Cacajao melanocephalus, assembly GCA_963573385.1. Classification (NCBI taxonomy): domain Eukaryota; kingdom Metazoa; phylum Chordata; class Mammalia; order Primates; family Pitheciidae; genus Cacajao; species Cacajao melanocephalus. Next base: position 64,570 of record CAUYLG010006608.1, on the reverse strand, counting down.
TCAGAATTTCTCTAATGCATGTGTGACATCTAATATACATTCAAAAAAATGAAAGTCAGTATTTAAGATGATATTTTTTGAAAAAAATTTTGAAAAAATGTCAGCACAAATGGATTAACTTTACAAAAATTATTTATTTCATTGACATGAAGTAAAATGTGTCATAAATAATAAGTACTCTGTTATGCCTTTTTATTGATTTAAATAAAAAGGATATAGTTTAAGAAATCAATCCACCAAATAGGTACCTCACACATAAAAATTATGGAAATTGCATCTCTTAAAAATGTAATAGATTAGAATGGCAAAGAAAAAGAAAGTATTAACAAATGGATATACTGTGTAAAATAATTGGTAAAACTGGTAAATGCTAATTAATAAAATATTCACAATGATTTTTCAACAAATGGACATTTGCTAAATACCTGTAAAATTGGGGTTATCAGTATGACTTCTTAAATATTAAAGGTAAACTGTCAAATATGTGAGAAAATGTGGATTTTTAAATAACATATATGCTTTGAATAAGTGCACAGAAGCAGGCTTGCTATTTTGCAGTTAATAGTTTTACAGGAAAAAACAGTCACAAGAAATGCCAGTTGAGGCAAATGTTAAAAGTCTTAACTGAAATTAAAAACATTTTTAAGGCAAACTCCTCCTCTCTGTGCATCTGTAGCTTTAACTCTATGGTGAAAGTCAATTATGTGCAAGCATTAACTTTAACTTTAAACAGAACTTCTTCAGACTGTGTTTGGTCCACAAAGTGAAGTAAAGCTGCATGTTTTCCAGTGTGATGCCAGTAAGGTTCCCTAGAAAGAAGACAAGGAACAAGTTTTCAAAGAAGTGAGCTTTTGCCTGCAGTGGTTGAGATGACTCACACATGTCACAGGGGATAATTTCACTGCAACCATTGAGAATTTTGTTATTTTCCTTCTGGGAGAAGGAATAGATGGGTTTATTTTAAGTACTGGGCAAAGGGATTGTTAGTGGGAATTCTATACAAAACTGCACAAGATGTGAGTTGGACAAGAATCATTCATATTCTTAAGATAAGTTACTTCAAAATATGAGTATAATTACCCCTGAAATGTCACTTCGAGTTACTTTTCTGTTTGTTTGTTATTTTCACTTTGCTTTTTTTTTTTTTTTTGAAGGTAAAGGAAACACTTAAAATAATGACTGGGGTTATTGGTATTTATAGGCCAGAGTTGTCCAGCAATGCCTCTTTTCATCTTCAGATAAACAGATGACCATATGTAACATAACCATTATATAGTCTGAATACTTTAAATTTGGCTTTTATGTTTGGAATGCACCTTATATCACCTATAAAGATCAGCACTGCTCTCCTTAAGCTCCTGCTTTGCTTGAGAGTCCACAGAAGACACAGAAAACTAGGCTACATCCTGTGTGCCTGCCTTCCTGTCAAGAAACTTACCTCAGGCTAGTGCATGCAGAGAGACAGGTAATATTGTGTCAAGGTTCTGTGCAAACTGCTCAAGATCACTTGGGGGGGCACCACTGGCCGCTCTGAAAGGCATTGCTGGGTTTACAGTCTCCTGAATACCACCGACCTGTTGCTGAGGGTCAAGCCACGATGTAGAAAGAAGCACCTCATTTTCCCAGGGCTGCTCTGCAGAGCGAGTGGCCACTAGCTCTCTTTTCCTGTGACCACAGTGCCATTTGGGTTTGCTCTCCAGAAGAACACGTAGATACATTTGCAGCTGGCGGGGGCACTGCTTTATTGCCTATTGTGGAATGCATGCCAAATAAAAACCATCATGATTTGAAATAGGCAAGCTTATATGCTTTTCAGGTTACTCAGATGTTCGAACACGCATAACCAACCATCAATATGAGAAATTCTCCTTTAAGCTGTTAGTGTATTACAGCCTGTGACTTTTCAACTCAGGGAATGATACTCATTTCTCTATCTGTTCCATACAGAACAACTTCTGCTTTATTGCATTTAGAATGGTGTAACTGAAAGGCAATAAGGAAAGGCAATATCATCGAGTGGTTCAGATTACGCTGAATTTTATTGTAGTCTGGCATTGTGAGTGAACCTTTGGAATCCTTGAAAGCAGCATAAAGGCAGAGCCTGCTTCTAATGGACTGAAGAAAAATATTCTGACATAGTGATAAGTGGGGTGACTTCTAGAAATCATGACTTGAAAACATTTTCTGAACAAGTGCTATTTCAGTTGTCCCAATGCACAAAATGATATTGAAACAGCCTGCTATATGCCAGAACCACTAATTTGTTTTCCTTAAGGGCAGAACTTCATTTTTACAGATATAGAATGATCCACAACTCCAAATTCCAGCTAAAATTTCTTTTCTTCCATTCTCCTCCAATTATTCTCCCAGACGATTACATCAAAGCTATTAGAATTTAGGTGCTGTGATCATATTTACTTCAATATATCTATTTTCCAATTGTAAAATGGACACATAAGAAATTTTATAATCATCAAATATCTAATTTTTAAACAATAAGTCATTTTATTGTTTTCATTCTTCTCTGCTTTTGAAATATGTGGAGTTCCATATTCCTAAGGTCTGAATTGTTTTAGAGAACTAGTATAGATGTATTTTTCACCTCCTATGAGAATTTCAGGAGCAGGAATAAGGGTGAGCCAACACACAGCCATCTCTCTGCATATTATAGTTCAAATCAGAAATGAACACTTTTAAAATATGACTGAGAGTCACAGACTTTTACAGGATGTGGGAAAACAATCTCCCTCTTTATTAATAAAAACAGAAACTATTTTTTCCTCTTTCCTCTCCTCTCTACCACTGCCATGTTCCTGTTCTACACTTTTCCCCAACTCACCTCTTCTGTTGTTGTGCCTGACACATAGTAGGTGCAGAGTAAATATTTGTGTGTGTGTGAATGAATGAAGGAAGGACGTTTGGGATACAAGAACTTCTTGGTTCACTTGAGTCAGCTGGCTGTTTTAGTAGTGTATTCAGTGTATAAACTGGATGTGTTGTTGACAACTTTCTTTGCTCTTGTGTGCACAAGCTAAGAATAAACAGCACTGAAGGGAAGGGAGTGCTTCATTCATCGGGGGATTACACCATCATAAACTTACCAAAGTGTACCACACAGAGCCAGTGATCACAGAAGACAGGCAACCCAGGCCCTGTCATTAAATATAGAAGCCTGTCTTCACTGTTTTTATCCAGACAGACTCTCTGTGTTTTGGAAATTTCCACCGCACTTCCTTTTGAGTTGCTCCTTTTCTCAAGATACCAAGACTACTGCTTTACAAAAGTAGATCTGGTCTGGGAAGCTAGTAAAATGATGGCTATACGTTTCCTCATTCCCGGAAGAATGTTCAGTGTTTCTCACTGACTTTTCTGTCCCTGTTTTTCATTTTGTTTTCGTTTTTTCGTTGAGATTTTTTGAGTCTCTCTTCTATGAAAAGTGGTTTCTTCTAAGTGAAAGTACTTAATAAGAGAGTGCTCAATTTGCAGTCAAGACAACAAGGAGACTAGCCACTCTGACATTCTGTTGTAAGAGTTGAGCTCCATGACTAAATGGCTCCTCATTCTGTAGACCAAATAAAAGTCTTATCATCTCACGTATGTATCTTTAATCAGACACCAATCATACATGGAACATTAGGTAGAATAGGTAAAGTTATCTGTGCTTGCCAGAAATGTTTCATAGCCAAAGGCTCAATAATTTCGCCTGTGAATCATTTTGTGTGTGTACATGAGAAGTAGGAATAGTCAGATACCATCTTTGTTTTGGGTTATTTAAAGGATACACTATTTAATGCTTCATACTGTACTGAAAGTATTCATAACAGTTTTCTAGTTAAAAAATTATATTTAATGCAGTATTTTAAATTTTTAAAAATAGGTTTTAAAAACAAAATGTTTAAAAATGTTTAAATTTTATTTAATAGCTTTTAATATTACTAAGAATGTACTAAAATAAGAAAATAGGCAAGAATAATGTTGAAACCATAGCAAAGGCAGAAACGTGTCCCTGCTGCTGAAGTGACAACAGGACAAGCAAGCTGTGAGTACTCAGCCCTCTGAACAGTCTTTGCATCCCTGAATGATATCTAAGGCTTGTGTTACAGATGCTTGTTTTCCTTACTTTCTGTAATGCCTTACACCAACTTTAAGCTACCAGAATATGTTTCTACTCCTTGTTACCTGAAAAAGTCAAACATACTCATGTTATACAAGTACAATGGAAAATTACATTATGTGAAAGTTATTTGTAAACTGTCAAATTGTGTTCAAATACGAGGTAAAATCTGAGAAGCTTAGGATATAAATTAGACTCAAAACTTAAATGCTTTTCAAGGGAAAATTTATTGGGTGGTTAACTTGAATTGTAGTTGCAATATGTATTCCTTGACTTCTTGATGAGGTCTAGAGGTAGTCAGGACTTGTAGATTACAATAGGTCTTTACTTACCTGAATACTGATCTTTTGACAATTTAAACTCTTTGGCAGAAAGTGCTCTTGCAAAACTTTTAGAAAAATTATTATGTTTAAAATTTTTATTATGTATTGTGCACAACATGATGTTTTGAAGTATACATACAGTGTGGGATAGTAAGTCTAGCTAATTAATAAATGTGTTACCTCACATAGTCATCATTTTTGTACTGAGAACACTTAACATTCACCATCTTTGCATTTTTAAAGAATGTAATCTATTGTCATTAACTACAGTCACCATGCTGTACAATACATCTCTTGAACTTATTTCTCTTATCTAATTGTAATTATATATCCTTTCATCCACGGTCATATTGATTATTATTTAGCATAAATTGTTAACAAAGATCTCTTTTTCTATTTTAGAACAGACTGGAAGAATGTGAAATATTATTAGACACAGGCACAGCATAGCAGTAGAAACATCTTAACTGAGAACCTGGAATTGAAAGAGAAAGCAGCCAACTTAAAGGGCAGACAGGACACATGGTTATATAATACAACAGTGGATATTCACAGTGATGACAAAGATGGAATAATTACATTTTCATTCTAAAACTGATTTTTATGGAGGCAAGGGCTTTGTAAAACAGTTTAGAAACTAATAGAAATGGTTAAAATTAAAATGTTTGTTAGGTATCCAACAAATAGTTATTTGGAAAATGTATGCCTGGGACACACCTCGTTAATGAGGTGATCCTGTGTTTAGAACTGAAGGCAGTCCTCATCTGTTCTCTCAAAAGGTGACCTTCTTTGTTGTTATAGACTCACCACACTTAATTCTCAGAGGTTCTGACATAAATCAAAAACATTCTTTGGTAGATTGTAATGTATTAAAACACTCATCAAAAGCATAGGCATTGATATCTGGAATATCTGGGAAAATGTACACTAAAGACATTTCTTCTGGTCTTCCTTTGATGGTAATATGTTCAGTATTACACTGATGATGTAAACCTGTGCAGGTAAAATTCTGCTGAAGCCAAAACCACTACAAAAAAACAAAACACAAACAACGAAAACAAAATGGCATCTGAGGAGCTTGAGAATTCTAGGAATGCGATAAAAATGTTTTAAATAATATATTGAAAAACAATTTAGTATGTAAATAATATTTTATAGTAAATGCTTCATCTTATTCCTTACATGTAACAACTACCTTCTGTAATGAAAATACTTACTTGTTTGTTTAGTGTCTAAAGGTTGAGAAGGGAACTAGAATTGGCCTAAGGAGGCCCTCAGCCACCCATCATGTGACAGTATGGCCATGAGGACTTATGCTGTGCTCTCCTCCTCTTGACATGCCTCAAACACACCAATCATTTGCACTTGGGAAATCAACCTTCAACACCAAATTACTCCTGCCAACAAAATAACCCAATCAGCATGCAAAGCTGGTAGCGAGCCGGTAGAGGGTGATGAGAGTGATGCATACATGGCTCCCTCTCTTTCCCTTTCCCCAGGTCTGGGCACACACTGTCAGTGGCCCCTGACTTATAAAGAGGTTTGATTTAAACCATTTCATTTTCTGCTCTCAGACTGGGAATTTATTTAATATGAATGTCATCATTATAACAAAACTCAACTGTATTCTAGCAAAAATTTGGCTATCTGTGAAGAATACTGGAAGGAGAATCTACCCATGAACCTAAAAATACTAGATCACTGTATATTCAGTTCAGCAATTTTGTCATTTTAATGGACTCTTCAGAATGCCAAATCACCAGTCCTACTGGCCATATGAAAATTGGCCATCAAGATGCCTGCCTCCAACAAACTGATGCTGTTACTTCATGTTATCCACTTTGGGCTCAGAGATTGAAGGCCAAAAAGCATGCAATTTTTATGGTAAAAAAGTGCATCAGGAGGGCAACTACATACAAAGTTACCCTCCTAGTTTGACCCTGTCCTTAGGTTTTTATTGCCTGGACTGGCACCAAAGAAACTCCTTGAAAATAACACATTCCTTGTCCATTCAGTGGTTAATGATGCTTAAAAAAAAATCACAGTTTGTGACTGTGACCTAAATTATGCCAGAAGCTGTAAAACCATGGTTTCTTTAAATTCAAATATGACCCACATGCTTTAAAACCACTACACTGACCCTATAGTACTGTTACTGAGTGTGCGTGTCCACACACACACACACACACACTCTCTCTCTCTCTCTCTCTCTCTCTCTCTCCCCACTTGGCATTAAATGACTCGATAAAAGAAATGGTATTTTTCAGACTTCCATGTTAAAAAAAAAAGGCTCATGAAAGAGATGTAAGTGAGCTTTAAGCCAAACATTTGTTTGGCTTTGCTGCAGCAGGCTGCAGGAATGTAAACTTTTTTTTTTTTTTCAATGACTTCAGCTCCTAATTTGAAAGCTAGGATTTTTAGGAGTGAGCAAGAGACTATATTTGGCCAAAAAATTCTGCTGGCTTTACTTAGCCAATCTGCACATTCAAAACAATACTTCTTTATCAAAAAAACAATAGTCTGTTTTATTCACAGCACATGTAGAAGTTGGAACATCGACTAAATTCCACTTTCTTCTCTCACAGTGTGTCTGTAACCAGCTAATGAGCTGCAACAGAGCCTGGCCTTCATTTTCAGCAAATTAAGTTCATCCCTCATAGGAATTGTGGTCTGGCTGTGGCACCGCTCCTAGGTATGGGTGGGATTTGTTTCTTCTACCAGTTGTAGGTTAGCCACATGGGTACGTGCTGTCGCACCACACAACAAAATTTTCTCTATAATAACCGTCTAAGTAGCCTTTTACCCCACAAAAGTAGATCCCATTTAATTTACTTTGTGTTTATAGCACTCCCTCTCAAACCGCATCACTGGCACAGACTAATATTTATACAACTTTTTATTTTAAACTATTTATTTGGAGTTGAGACTTCAGTAGCACTCCCTGTCAGATTCATTGAGCGTGCTTAAATTCAGGATGCTGAAAATGTAAATTGGGAAGAGTGATGTGTGTTCTTGGGATACTTTTCTCCAGTGCATGGACACCCGCACGACTCTCACTGTAGTAAACAGAGGTTACGCGTGTGTTGATAACATTTGTATTACTGCTGGTAGGAAATTGAACACTGATGGGTGATTTTAAAAAATTGCTTTTGCCTATTGTGTTTACACATTTCTTTGCCAATATAGTTGGTCAAATTAGTTAAGTAACATGCATCTAAAAACTTCTAATCCAAAAGTGTCAGGGTTGTTAAAGATCTCTTTTCATACACAAAGAAATATAACATTACTCAATTATTTTAATGGAAATCACTAGTCAAATACACTTTTGCCACAGAAAGAAAGGGGAAAAAATTCTTAATTTTGTATCTGACCTCTGCTTTGAGGCCTTACTCTAGGTTATGTTTTTCTTAAATAAAGCTTTTCTGTTTTTTAAAGTGAATGATGGGATGTTAATTTCACATGGACATTTAACCACATAAAATATAGTGGCAGATGGCTCATTTTTCTACTCAGGGTAGACATTTTATTCAGTTAATGATATTTAAACCTCATTTTCTATGAGTGTCTGCATGTTGTTCTTAAATCTGATACTATTTTGTGATTTAAAATAAATGTTGGGTTAACTTCATTTACAAGTTAAGTATTTATCAGACCTTGGATTATTTTTTGCTTTCTTCCTTTGGTGAACATCTATGTATTTCCACAACCCACTTATATGTTATCTCATCAAGGAAAATTTTTCCTTCTTCCCAAAGGAGAACAGAACTCCACTGTAGTGGAATAATTTTCTCAGATACGAACCAATGTTGCTGTCCTCCTAATATTCTTATAACCTCTACCCTTCCTCTGCATTCAGGAAGCCAGAATACCTTAGGGAGAGGCAGCAAAGGAAAACAAGAGACAACAAAGGAATCGATGTCTTTGTTTTGTAACTCAAAGTTAAAGTCCACATTTAGAAAATAGATTTGAAAGCATAATGGATCAATTTCTGTTGTGTCCTCCAAAGAAGAGAGTTGAGAAAGAAAGAAGAGGGCTTAAGTGCTGGTGGGTACCTGGGAAAAAGCCCAGACAATGCCTGGAATAGTAAAGAAGCAGAGAACTATCAGGGAGGAAGGGAACAGTCTCTATGATGGAGCAGGACCTGGGGAAGTCTTGCTTCTCCACTGAAGAAGACAGACCAAGACCAGTGCAGAAGGGATGGCAGCTTCCCCGTAGAGCAGTGAGGATGGATGATGACATGAGAACTGGACTGCTCATTCTCGTTTTTCCCTGGCATTTTTTAAGCTCATTGGAAGTCAGAGGCAATCCAGGAGAAAGGGGGCCAGAAGGAGACCTTATTTCTGCTACAATGTGAATGGGAGCTTCAAATGGAAAATAAAGTGTTATTTAAAAAGTGAAATTATATATATTTTCTGCACATCTTAGTTTGGTGGCTTCAGATTTCTGTGCATCAAAGGAAGGAATTATGCCTTCCTCATGGTCATACTTTGGTGTTGGAGACTGCAACATATGTAGTAGGTATGCAATAAATAGCTGTTAACAGAATAAATCAATATTTTGTAGATTATTGCCAACTACTCTAGTGCTTTGATCTGGCTTCTCTGTTGGGTCAGGAACAAGAAAAAAAAAAGACTCCTGCTTTTTTTTGTGCCTGTTGCATGCCAGCTTGGCCTGTTTACTCCTGTGGTTACCTGCCTCCAAAACAATGCAGCGTTGCTTGAAATTACACTTGAGCATTTTCTAGAGCATTTCTTCTGTACATCCTACTTGCAGTGACTCCACTTCAGTTCCTTATATGCCAGCTGCTGTGATAGTTTGCTGTCACTAAATATCTACATGTGTCCACCCCAGAGAAGTTAAGTCAGACCACATCAATGCTAGGGGAACTGGCTGTCTTCCAGAACTGCACTGTGGGTCATTCTGTCTTGTGTTTTGGTGAAGTCTTTTCCCCCATCGCCTTCCAGTGGGGAGAGGGATAGGGTACAGCCTGCATAGCAGAAACAGAATGCCCAGTGTGTGGGTGGAAGACTTCCGCTTTCCTCGTGGGTAGAGGAGACCCATTCAGAGCTTGTTCCACTTATTCATTCCCTTCTAGTGTAATTTTTCATCAATATTTTCTCTTTCTGGTGCCTGTAAACCAGAGGAGATATCCACTGGCATACTGCGCTATGTGGAAAGAGGAGGACTGTTCTGTTTCCTCCTTCAGCTCTTGTAAAGGTATCTGCCATTTCCCTGATGTACCATCTAGATCTCAGTGTCCACATCTTGAAAGTCAAACATGTCATCTCAAAGGTTCTCATACACATTTAGACATCAGTAGATGCCAATATCATGTTAATGACCTTACATGACATTACACATAAGTTTGAAATATGTAAGAAAGTGTAAACTACCCTCCTTTTTACCTCCACTCTTCTGTCATATATTAGTTGGTATACTTCTTGTTGCAAGTAGCAGAAAACCAAATTCAAACTGACTTAACAGGCATGTAGGGGCCTCATAACTGGAAGGTGGTGTGGGGTAGGTGGTTCTGGTGTGTCAAAAAAAAATGAATGTTTTCTGTCTCTCCATTCTGACTTCCAGAGCCTCCTTCACAATCACAAGATGACTTCCAGCAGCTGACACCAGGATTACCTGTTTCTAAACACAACATATATATTTGTGTGTGTGTGTGTCTGTGTACATATATATATGTATCTCTCTATTTTTTGAGACAGAGTCTTGGTCTGTCCCCCAGGTTGGAGTGCAGTGGCACCATCTTGGCTCACTGCAACCTGTGTTGAGGTTTATAAGAGAACCAGATTCAAAGGATTCTTGTGCCTCCACGTCCCAAGTAGCTGTGATTACAAGCACATGCCACTACGCCTGGCATATTTTTGAATTTTTATTAGAGACAGGGTTTCGTCATGTTGCTCAGGCTGGTTGAAGTCCTAGCCTCAAGCAATCCACCCGCCTCAGCCTCCCAAAGTGCTGGGATTGCAGGTATGGGCCACCATGCCCGGCCCGAAAATACATGCTTGAATCTTACCTCCCCAATTTTAAAACACATGTTATACACATGCAATGCGTCACTGTCCTCCTTCTTCATCATTTATCACTTCTATCGTCTCTTTGGGTAAAGTAGATAAAAGGGAATGAGGACACTAGAACATATCAAAGTGTGCCTGAACGAGACTGCAATGAAGAATATACCTCCAGTGACACAGGCTTCAGCTGCTTGCAATTAATCACTCTCAATTAATCAATCAGTTGATGCTGATTGGTTGTGAAAATAGTTGAGTGAAGCTGTGTTCAAGCTCTGACCTTACTGCTTGCCAGATGTGTAATCCTACTCAATTAATTTACTCTTTCGGAAACCTAGTTTGCTTGTTAAGATCAAATGAGGTATTTGCAAAACCACACTGGTAACTTCTGCATTCCACAAAAGCCAGGCATTATTATTATTGCTTTTTCAAATGAAATCAGGAGATTGGTCTTCATTATGAGTCACTTCAATATCTACATTTATAGATTTTATAGTGTATCAGGGTCTTTATTCATTCAAAAAGAAAAATGTATGGACAGTTCTAAAGGGGCATGTCACTGTGCTAGATGCTAGGAACACGGTATGTATAAATATTACTATTAGTTAATCTCTATAGAGGAAATTAATATAAAATGATAGTTGCACCTTCCAGGGTATACCTAGAAAATTAATTTTTTTCTTGTTGAGTGACCACCTCATATTGTTTGATGTTTCTTCCTCTTCATTTTTTCATTTGACAAAGAAGAAAAAATTCAGTTAGTTAAAGATTTAAGTCAACTAAATTTCAATTAATTGAAGCTCTGGTATATATGTGTGTGTATATATGTGTGTGTGTGTGTGTGTGTGTGTGTGTGTATACTTCCAAATAAGTATTATCTTAACATAAACATACATATGTGTGTATATGTAAATACTTCACAAATAATTTTCTTAATTATAATGTTAAGAAAATTATTTGTGAAATATTTTTTATTTATAGATGTTATAGTATTACTAACACTGAACTTTAAAAAATAATTTGAATTTTCAGCCATCCTTAGAAAAACTTCTTATTCCATAACTAATTTCAAAGTTTTGAAACACAGATATTAAGTGTAAAGTTAATGGTTTCAAAATTTTGAGTTAATAACCACGAAAAACAATACCTCCCTTTCCATTTGAACTGCCTTAAAACTTAGAGTTGAATTCAGATCTTAGTTGAGAAAAGGTCTGTTTTAGAGTCTTCTAATAGCTGTCTCTTTGTTTTGTTTCATTCATCTTTATTCTCCTTTACTTTCAACTGATTCATGCTATGTATTTCAACATTTTGAGTAGCTTCATATTCTTTATGGAAATGACTAAAAGGAAAAAGAAAGATATGGAGGAAGGGAAAAAAAACAGGAGAAAGGAAAGATTAGAAAAGGTCTTGGCGAAGGAACGACAGACTCTGAGCTGAGCAGTGGCTTACAAACAAGGAACCGATTGGAGGCAGACGGTTGGCGAGAAGGTACTTACAGGTGTCAAAGAGAGAAGAAATAAGATCTGTACTGAAGGTCATGACAGTGAGAAAGGAGGTCAGGAGATAATCTTAAGAACTTTTTCAGGTGAACACTAAGAAGACTTGGAAACTCAGTGATCAGGGATGGGAAATGATGGTGATGGATAGTGGAATATCAGTGATGCTAAACGTTCAAACCTCACTGATCTCAGAAGAGGTATGAAGACGGGGTGGAACAGGGGACAGAGATAAAAGTGCTAGACATGGTGCTAGCCATTTTGCAGAAAGCCCTTAACTTTACCTGAATCATCTTATTTAATTCCCCAAATGACCATCTGAGATATTAGTATTCCTCTTTGCAGATGAGTAAATTTTAAAAGAGCAGGTTTTTGTTGTTGTTGTTGTTTGAACTGGTAATTCTGACTTGTAGAGACATGAAAAACTCCAAAAGGAAACTCCCAAGCAGCTATTTGGCTCACTTAATTAACAAAGTCACCCAGTGTGGATAATTCAGGTCAAAAAATGATTACCTCTCTTTCCTCATCAGATATCATGTTGTGATCTTGCATGTGTATAAGAATACGTGTTTGGAGAAGGAATTATTTTTACTGCAGAAAGTTTCTTCTTTGTGTTGGTTATGTAACATTAACTTCACTCATATAGCAACTTGGATGTGCCTGGAAAATAGCTCCATTATTTTGTCTATAACTATTCTGGTTTTCTTATAAATTTAGAGTCCTATGCATTTTAAAATTCAGTCCAATCCAATAATTAAAACCATCCCTTTAGGTAATGCTGTCTCTTTTGGAAAACGTGCCTAGTCTCCCAGATTTCTCAGCCTTCTGTCCACTTCTAGGCACCCCTTCAAGTTGGTGTCTGATGGGTGCTTTCACAGTCTGAAAGTGGTAGAGAAGAGCTGGCATTCTTCGGTGCAGAGTCCTATTGATCCTCTGGTTTTGAAGGTGCTGTCCTTGTCCATTGCCTTGCTGGCACTCGTAGCTGATCTGGGCACCTTTTATGTTAACTTGGTCAACTCACCCTCTGCTTGGCTTTGGTTGGTGCTACAGAACGTGTGTCTCTGCTTTATTCTCAAGTGGCTCCCTGGTGGAAAGCCCAAAATGAGCCTCTGCCATGGAAGCACCTTGCCTGCCAGCTCTCAACTCAGCTGCCTTATCAGTTCTCCTGGGGCTTAGATGTGGGGTTTTGTAGAAATTCCTAGTTTCTATCCAGGCCACACTGAAACTCAAAGAGTCTAGAAAGCCATTCCTCAAGGTTAATAGATGAGTTCTCAGGAAGTTGATATGGGGCAGCTCCAGAAGGTTGCATTCTAGAGTCAGATATAGAATTTGGGATTGCTTTTCTCTTGAGCTTCCCAGCACACAACTACTAAGAAAAGAGAAAGCCAGAAAGGGAAATAGAAATGCAGTCTCAGATTGCTTTCCACCCTCTGCCATCCTTAGCCCCCAGAAACAGAAGGGTTGGGCTTAACTCTCCTTTAACTTTGTACTGAACCCTTACACATAGAGCAGCAAGTCTCATGACCTGGAGAGTTCATAGGTGGAAGGCATCCTCTCTTCATAATGAGAATTCTGATTGAGTCCTCCAGGCTTAGTTTTGAAATGTTAAGTAGGTACTAAAAGAATTTAGCAAATCCATTTATTCTCTCCAAAGCCTTGCTTTCAAGCTACATTCTTTTTCTTTCCTAACCTAGAGCAGTAAGTTTTCTGGCTTGGCCTTGAAGATGAGACCAAAAAGAAATGTGAGTTAGGGAAGGTCATGAAATACAATGGTTAATATTTGCAAAATACTGTTCTTAGTACAGTTACATAAACACAGTTAAAAGTCCAGAAATCTGTGTAGCTGAATGTGCAGTTTACACTTTCTAGCTTCTGGTAAAATTAACATGAGAATCACTTTCTAATCCATTTTATCTAGCAAGTAGAAAAGGTGGAAAGCTAGTTTTATTGTAAGCAAAAGGTTGATAAGAACTTAGTAGATTATATTTAGTATACAGCCTATAATAAAGAGAAATAATTACAGCCATAGTGACAAAAAAACAGGCAAACACTTCTTTCATCAACAAATAATGAATTAACAAAAAAGTGACGCTTACAGTGTAACGTTCCTGAGCAGTTTTTAAACTGGCAGTTTTAGAGATTGTTTTCTAAGTGTTTCGTCGAAGAAAAAGCTTTACTAATTTTTATTTTTTGAATGTACAGTGTAGAGTTTTTCATGATAGCAGAATAAATTCACTTCTGTTGTACTTTATTTTTTCTCGTTCGATTTCACCATTTGTAGTCGGCCTGGTCAGATAGAGGTGAAAATTCAGTTTCAGTAGCACAAAAAGTGTATCTAGAAAATCTTGTGAATTCTTTAATGAAGGTTCTGCATTTACTTTATTTGAAGGAATATTTCCTTCGTGGTGCAGACTGAAAATTAGAAATACTGAATTTGATAACTGTAAAGAATAGTGGATTACCCACTGTTGCATTGCATTATATATCTTAGTCTTGGTATTCTAATTACAAGCCAAAATTTCTCCCAAATTCCAAGTTTACCATTAAAAATAAACACATATAATGGCCATAACTCCTAAAATAGTCTCTGAAATTATGGGCACATTTATTTATGTTAACATGAAGTTTGCATTTTAATGTAGAGGATGGCGCTGTGGATTGCTTTTACGAATAATTTCACTTAAGGACAGTTTGACTTTGTAAGAACAGATAAAACCAAAGCCAATTATAACATGAACTCTTCTTCTCTCTTGTATGCATGGAACAGCATAAATAAAGAAGCTTGTTCTTTACTGCACCCATCAAATCTTAATGTTTAAAAGTCTTTAAATTCAAATATATATTTATATCAATAAAAATTACACATAATGGATGGAATGCTTATAGCCACACTCTTTATTTCCCCCTTCAATAATTATATGAGTATTTATCACTCGCACAGAAGTATACATCTGTAATTTCTTTAGTCTTGCTTCTTGAGAGATGCCAGTTCCTCTCTTCTTTCTTATGAACCTAGACGTGCAGATGTAATAGAATATTCTCATCCATGTAATATTATTACAGGATTTTTTTCTTTTGTTTCTGGCGGCTTAATGACAAAAGTGAAAATTTTAAGACGATTTAAAAATGTCTTCTTCAAGTAGTAATTTAGGCAACACTTCTGAAGTATAATTTGACTTGAGGAATTTGATACATATTTGAATAGTGAGCAGAGGCTTATTAAAATTATATTTACATATGATATGATACTTAGAAATATTTTTATTTCAGGACTATACTTTGTCATGATTTCTGGAAATTTTCATTTTTGGAAAAGGGGATTTTGCTGACTTATGTACACCATAGTAATTATTGCTTTTAATGTAAAATATGGCTTGAACCTGAGCTTTCTAGTAACTATATTGGGGCTCCAATGATGTTCCTTAACTCTCCTTTGCTCTCTGTGAGATAATATACAATTTAGCATCTAAAACTATAATTATGCATCATTGTCAAAATTTGTTTCTTAAATATATGAAAAAGAATACATTTTTCAATTAGTTATGCCTTCACTTTGTAAAGTTTCTTCTTAAAAGCAACACAAAAATGAAAATTTGAAAATGGAAAAGATCTCCTTTTTTTAAACTATTATCCTCTGGTGGGATGGGGGGTGGTTAAAAGGGAATTAGTTACCATGATTTTTAATTTGTCTCAAGGCCTGTGGAAAGAAACTGGCTTTCTAGAATGTATATGGTTGAGTATCGTACAGAAATAAATATCTCCCCCTTGGAATTTAAATTGTATCTAGTAGTACTATTTTTATACCTCTTACTAGGAAACGAAATACCTCTAAATTTAGTGCTTTGGAATTTTATTTCCACTAAAAATTTCTTCAGATATGTGAGCACCATAGTAACAGCTTTGCGAGCTGATTCTTCATTACAGTTCCCCGATAAGAGCTTCACTCAAGACAGTTCCTTTGGGATGACTGAGACTAAAAATCAATTCTGATAACATTAGAACAATTTTGAAGACCAAAAAAAAAAAAAAAGTGAAAGAGTAAATCAGAGAAAGCATGCATGCTGTGAATAAATAGAGCTTCCCTTAAAATTTTTTTTCAGTCAAAAATCTAAAATGCATTTTCTCAAAACTTTTTATTTCTTGTATTATTTTTATATCTAGGTGGGAGTTTTCTCACCTTTGGAAAAAATAAATCTCTTACCAGAGATATGAAAAATTCTGCTGAATTGATTTATGGTCTGGTAAAGGTCTTTCCATGCTCTGCAATGACAATATTTTTACAAAACCTACAGGTAAGTAATGTGGGTGTGGAAAGATGAATGCAATGAATCTATTTTAATAAAAAGTTAATAATCACATCATTATTTTCAAGAAAATCACTGCATTTTAAAAAACCATGTAGTATACTAGACTGAGCTCTGATCATCTTAGAAAGAAGTCTGTCAAAATAAATCAGGTTGATAACTGATTAGCAGAACGTGTAGTCTGTCATTTTTAAATATGTGCCCAATTTCTTCACATAAATTTTACCTTTAAAATCTTCAAGGGGAAAATTTATTTTGGGCACATTGGCCATGAATATCAGTTGACATTTATACAGTGCATAGAATTTATACTGTGGGTTAGGATGTCAGCCATAATTTTAGGCTGATAGTTTGTAAAGGGAAGATTCCATTTTGTACTGTTTATAAAATGTTACTCTGCAGTTCCGTGCTCCAAGACTAACAAAGTCTATCCAAGTATAGTCAAGCACTGCAGTTTAACTTATTGCATTCATTAAACTAGGCTTAGATTGTCCTAATTATATGTTATCAACAATTAAGAAATGGATCACATGCCATAGACTGGCTAAAACATTCTGTATTCTTGGCTGGATGCCACTGGAGGTGTCAAGTTCCATTCTACCTTGTCATCAGCTGCATCTCTGCTTTTGCAGTACAAGCAGCAGCTGTGCTAGACAAAATAATCTAAATTCTCACATGTACTTTTCCTTTAGGAAACAGCTCACACTGAATTGCATTTCTGGTGTGAATAGCACTACACCTGAGTGAGTTTGTGCTGAAACGTAGTTTATGTAAATAATTTTTAACTGATATAATCTTTCATGACTTTCAAATGCATTTGTCCTATCAAAATAATGGTCTTACTTTTCATGCTGAAATTATTACCAAATGGGTTCTATGGGCAGCAAAGTACTCTGCTCATTCGGCAATGATTTTCCTATACCTCAAATTACATAATTTTATAGGTGCTCTGTTTCAAAGGAAAACAATGTTTATTGATCCAAGTAGTCAAAATTAATCATGGATCTCTGATCTCAAAACTCCTGGCAAAATCCTTTTATTCAGAACACATATGCTAGATGCTCAACACTTCACAAATCCTTGAGCGACGATGTGTTTTTCAGTCTGATTGTTCAGTCTAGCGCTGCTTCTGAAAGTGGAGACTCAGCAAGGCTTTCCCCTGAGCAGAGGCAGGCCCAGCCAATTTTATGAGAAGCTAAATTTGACCTGACTTCTGCTTTACATTGTCATCTTTGTTCTTGGTAATGTAAAAATGGGTTTTAGAAGTTGTTCTCCTTTCCTTGTGTCTGACAGAGGGGAGATCCTCCCTCAGCAGCAGGTGTGTGTTGCAGCAGGATCTGAGAGTCATGGTGCCAGGGCACCATTCTAAGTAAATAGACCCCAACAACTGGGTCTCCTTTGCTCCCTGAATAGATCTTGTACTATACAACCATGGAAAGCTAGTCCGCATGAGAGGCAGGGACTTTAACGTTCACCACAGATCTTATGTATGTGTTGACGTGCATTTTCAGGTCACCAATTTACTTGGTTCTTAAAAGCTTTACTGCATCATATGCGAATCAAAGTGGAGGGGTCATGCCAAGTCCTTACTCAGAAGGAGAAGATAATGGAAGAGATGCAGAACACTCAGGCAAGGTCTCTACTTTATATACAGCTTGTCCTAGGCCATTTTGTAATGGCATCTGCTGAGACCACGTCCTACTGGGTCATTTAACTTTTCAAATTTTGCTTCACATTGAGAAATCCTTGTGGTCTGTGCAACTCACAGAAATATGCCAATAAATGTCTTCACCAAAACCAACTTCCTGGAAATAATAATTTTCTCTGATTTCACAAAAGATTTCTTTTTTGTCCTTCAGTAGATGATCTATCTAGGGATCCCAGCAAGTGCTCCCAAGAGAAAATATATTCTGTTTCATCCAGGTAATATATCAACCTCTCTGCTCACAAGCAGTCAATCAAATACTATAGTCCCATCATTTACATGCATCCTCTCTCTCTGTCTCTCTTCCTTTCCATCCCTCCTCTCTGCTGTCTGCTGTCATCTCTCTGATCTTGGGTTAATGCTATGTACTAGGCTATAAAAAATCTAAATAATCAGTTCTTCTGGCCATTGGACAACACAATCTTGGTGCAATAATGCATTGCTAGTGGGTTTGCCCATTTGGATAATTATTTATCTGGGCACAAGGGCAGTGTCTGCCCCTAGTAATTTCTTAGTCTCTATTTGGTTGCTGAGGACTCTAATTTGAATTGCTTTCTTTTTATATAACCTATGTATCTAAGTGCATCTGTCACTCTGCTTGTGATTTTTGACTTTTGGGGAAGTTTCCCAAGAGATATTTAGCATTTGGTTGTTGGGGGTGGGGGGTATTAAAATTTGCTTTCCTCTTCAGATTATTTTTCTTCTTTGTTGTTGTTAGAAATAACTTTTTCACCATGTACTTTTTAATTATCTGTTTCCTATCTTCTTACATCTTTATTTACTCTTTTGAAACAGACTGTTTTGCTCTCCTTTGTCAGCTTTTTCTCTCCTCTTACTCTCTTTTATGTTACCATTTAGGTTCAGGCTAAATTGCTGGGACAGCTGCTTTCTTTGACCTCCTCTCGACTTTGCTGACCACATCACCAACTGGCAGGGTGTGGTGCCTTAAGACCTTCCAAGAGACTTGCTTCCAAATGGAAATAATGGAGTAACATTTTGTATGATCAAACGTGAGAGAATTCCAGCAATTTTAAGCATTTTAAGGTACATTCAGCATATTGCTCAAATGATTACTAAAATTCTGAATCTGAAAAGCAGTCAATCCCACATTGAAACCGCTTGTAGAATACATGATTCAGAGTGCTCATTGGTTAATGACAGCAACAGAAGGAAGCCCTGAGAGCCATCTAGTAGGGAACCCCTCTTCCAGAAAGTAATACACCAAAGCTCTTCTCTGTAGAAGACTGTTTTGTCTTTCCTTAAGAAATGTAAAGGAAAGAATTTTTATTATATTTCTGTCAATTGTCTTATGACTTTTATAGCTATTGAATTATTTGAACTAAATCCTATTCTTTTTATTAGCCTCTTCTTTCTCAACACATGTACGTACAAATATATACACATGCTCACAATATAGTGGGGAAAACACACTGTTTGGTCAAATCTGTATCATTAGGAGGAAAATTATTTTTCTGACCATAGAAGTAGAGGTTTGATTTTATAAATTTTAAAATACTTAGAACTAGAACCAAATGAGAGTTCGTTAGTGCTGAGATTTCTTTTTTGAATGAAGAGCTCAGTGCATCATTTTTTGCCACTTTCACTCTTCTTCATTTCATCAGCAACCTTCTCTTCAGCTACCATGCAGTAAAAATGTTTGCAAGTAGGGTCTGGTGCTTCCACGAGGTATGCCCAGCTGCTCAGGGGGAATGCATGGGACAGAGGGAGGCCCTTTTATACTCTGTAGCCGGCAGGACAAATCACTGAAATCCTCTTAGATATTAGAGGGGAATATCGTGAGCTATTCTGAAATCTCAGAAGGACTAACAAAGTTCATTCCATTTGTCATTGAAATGTGACAGTGATGTAGAACAAAACCTTTCCGCAGTGGGGGCTGGCTGCACTGAATTCCTTTTGCAACAAGGAAATTAGGTCAGAAGAAATTTAGGTCAACACCTTACAGAGATGTCCCCATGCCTGAAAGGAGCCAGGAGAACTTAAAACGTTCCACACAGAAAGGTTATTGTTTTTATACTTAATTTGAAAAATGGTACCTTCCAAAGCTTAGTGTGATATAAATTCAGCTATGATTCAGCAAAGAAAATTACCTTTTGCATCACTAGCACTGCTTCTGATAAATCCAGACACGATCCTAAGGTGCTTATAACCAAGCCCAGCTGACACAGTTTAATCATGCAATTCAAGAAATATTTATCAAGTCTTGATTATGTGCAATTAACCTATTAGATAATGTAAAGGTTGTAAAGATTAATAAGCACCTCCTCCCACTAACCACATCTTTACCATTAGGAAGTTATAAGTTAAGGAGGAGGAGAAGGTTATGGGGTAGATTAAAATGCATATAGCCTATAAGTCATTGATTCAGTCATCATAGAGCAAATGAACTCCTACTGTATGCCAAAGACTATGAAAGTGATATACAAGAGTTAAAGCAAGTGATTCTGGATGGAGAAGAGAAAGAGATCAGGTTGGTTTCGGATGAAATAAAAGGAATGATTTCTTGAAAAAAGGGCAATTTAACTGAACTTTAAATAGATATATATATAATTTCAAAAGACGGTGGTAGGTAAGAGGTCCCTGAATGGAAGTGGTGGGAAGAAGGACACAGTGGGTGGGGATGCCTGGAGGAGGGGAGGCAAAGAGACTCCATGGCTGAGAATGTTAGGAGAGAAAAGCATGTGCAATGGCAAAGGGATAGACAAGTATGTGCTGTATTTGAGGAACAAATAATGATCCTTGTTGATTATATTGATAACAAAAGGCAGAAATTGAAGTAGTTAGAAAGGGTAAGTCAGAATCCTAATTAGACATACCTTGAATACCAGACTAGGGAGTGGCATGAGTGGGGTGAGCCATTCTGTGGCCCTGTGGAAAGGATTCTGGTGAAATCCTTGGTGACTTGAATGGCTCTTCTGACCAATTACGATGGCTGAATACAGGTTAGGAAACTTATTCCACAAAACCTAAACTATTGTTCTGGAATGTCTTTAGATATGAAGTTACTTGATCAACATCTCTACTGTCAATATTGAATGTATATTTCTTAAGCGAAACAAGTGGAATTTTACTAAATCCAGTTTTTAAAGTATCCCAACTGAAGTCTAATTTGGCATTTGGCCAGTTTAAACAAAAAAAATGAATGAGAAATATAAAAAATGAGCATGGTTTTATTTTCATTGGTTATGTGACCACCTTCTCACTACATACATCAGTTAGCGAAGTCCGCTTTCAACCGTGGAAATTTCATTATCACATCTAATTCTGGTTTGGTAGCACATTAAACTTTCAAACAGTTAATGACTCTGGTTTTCTTTCTGTTCAGCTTTACCTTTCATAAAAGCATCGGCAAGAGGAAAGAAATGACAGTAAGACTGAATTATGAACTTTAAAAAGTTGAGAACAAGTAACTACTTGTACTGTGAAAGCTGCTCTCTCTGCTCTTGATTAACTGTCTGCAATAGGTCAGTGGTGAGCACTGTGTACCGTGGCGATGATTGTTGCAGCAGACAGGCAGAGTAAATCACAGGCGTGGGTGGGAGGCATTTCTTTTAGCCTCCTATTTAACACAGAGATTACTGAAATTCTGCTTTCATAAAATGGCTCATTTCACAGACCTATTTCCAATATCTTCTATAGATCACAGTTTTAACAAAAAGCAAAACAGCATTTGTAGTGAAGAATAGATTACTTTTTGCTTACCTTGAAGCTCTTTGGAAATTGGTGAGTCAGGACAATTTGAATAAGATTTGATCCCAGAAATTTGTGGGTAGGGAGCAGGGAGAGGTTATATATATATATGTATGTATGTATGTATGTTCATATAATCTATATATGATATGTATGTATATATATGTGCAGTTTCATATATAACACATATTTACACACACATGCACACTCACAATTTATATTTTGATGGAAGAAAAAAAGAAACATTAATTGATCTCTTACTATATTTTCTCCATTGAGGGTGGTTCTAATATCTTTCCATTTTAGATGAATTTGAGGCTCAGAGAAGGTAAATAAATTAAATAAATAAATAATTTAATTACATAAATTAAATAAATGTATGCCCAAATTGAAAAAGCCAGAAAGTAGTGGGATTCTAATCTAGGTCTAACAGGTCTCCAAAGCCCAGAATACAGGCTCACAGTCTTTTTCCCCCTCATCCCCTGCTTTCCTCTCCTTATTCTTCTGCTAGACTTATATCAAAAAGTGTCAAAATGGTTCTCAAAAGAGATACAATAAAGTGAGTAAAAATGACTTCAATGTATTAAAAAGATGTTCCCTAGCCAAAGTGAAGACCAGAGAAGAAAGAAAACACCATGAGGCTAGATGTGGATTTAATGACAAAGATGACTCTCAGTTCCTTAGCAGCCAAGTGAAAGAAAGAAAAGTGAACAGTCATTCAGTATACAGATGAGTTACTTGGAAATACTGCCAAATGACCTCATTACAGTTTTATATGGCTTGTTTCTTATGATGCCCTTTGGTTATGATGTTTGGTACAGCACTCAGCTGGTCCAGCTCAATTTCTCATTTCATCATTATAAACTCACACATATGTATGCATGGTGCACACATGAACTAGGCACAAAAGGAAGAGACAACATGTTGGGTAACAAGTTCACACCTCAGGCTGTATTTATCCTCACTGGAGAGATAAGCCGTCAACGCTAAGAAATAGCTGTTACATAAGAGGACTGATCTAGTGGCAGACTATAGAGAATCTTTACACCATAGTCATGCCATGGGCACGTGTGTGCATGTTAGTGTGCCTATGCATGTGTCTTACAGCTCCCTGTTATATGTCTTTGTCTTACTTTGCCATCTATTTATTATTCTCAGTTGCTCATGAAGAAGCCTTTCTACATACCTTCAAATGGCAATTATTTCATAACTCTACACTGCTTTCATCTAGACCTTTACATGTTCTGAGAATGGAGTCTATGCCATTGGGAACATTTGTAATCGTAAATGAATGCCCTTTTGTGCATTGGTTAGATGGGATGACTAAAGATGAGGGTTGTCGAGAACAGTTTGCAGACTGAAGATCTGCTAGTTAAAGGAAAAACTAAGGAACCTGATGCTGGCTCCATAAGCTCTCAGACTCGTTTTTAGTTTGTAAAAAAAGACTAGACTTCAAGTTCATTTTATTTGATTGTGTGCAATAGTGTTCCAAGAAAATATAAGATTACTTTCTCTCTTGTCTGCCTTGATATATGTACTCTATAGGGAATAATAATTATAGAAAAAGAATGTTCTTCTTCTTTATTAAATCTAACTTAATATAAACTTGCTGTTTAGAAAAATACTAAAAATGAGTTTTACTAGCCTGATTTGTTTTTACAGAAATACCATCAACCAAATAGAACTGAAAGAAAAATCAATATATTCTTACATCCATTCTGAGTCTAGCATTCTCCAGTATATCAGGGAATCAGGCTCCATAAAAACTGCTAAGCAAACTAGGTCACAGATAACAAGGTAGCAATTAAAACGACTATATCAATTATTTGGTTATTTCCCAATATTTCACTCTGTAGGATCTTTTATATAGGACCCCCATTTAGTACTCTACTATGAAGAGAAAACTGTTTTTTAACATAATATTATTTATAAAATCATTTAAAATATGATGAATGGGAAAAGAGCATTCATTAAAAAGGGTGGTGGTGGGGGGGTTTGTGGGATTACCAGAGAGATCTCATTTAGAAATATCTTCAACTAAAATGACTAAATTATAGTTGATGTGGTAAAGAAGAAATTTAATATGTTACCTAAGGAATATGATTTGGAATATTTCAGTTTCTCTTCTCTCTGCTGTAGGAAATATGCTTCCTCCAATAGTGCATTTCCGGCTGTACTTTACATCAGTGCTTTTCCCATTGTTGTTCCTTTCTTAAATCTAAATAACCCATTAATTTAAAAACCTGGACCTTTTTCAACGTTCTAGGAAACCAAGCCTGAGCGACCAGAGACTTGCTCAAATGATTTTATCGAGCCTGTTCTGTTTACTTAACTGTTTTTATTTGATCCTTATAATTGAATTTTTATACCCTCCCAAAAGACAAAACCATGTACTTTGAATTGTACTACCATACATTAAAATGGGTTGTTTACAGCGTTCTAGTGTTCCCAAACCTCTTTATGGCTTTTTGGAGCCAGTTCTCCTGAGATTATGTTTGGCTGTTGGAGGGAAGTCAATAGGAGCAGGGGTTTCAAACTACACCAAAGAGCTGAGTAAGATTCCACTGATTCAGCATCTGTCCTTGCTGCCCTAGGGTTCACAAGCACATATTTTCTAAAAAATAAATATTAGGGAAAGTATATGTGGTCAGATCCCATGCTACATGCTAGGAGATACAGGTTTGGTTCTTGCCCTTGGAGCTTTCAATTTTCTTTTGGGAAAGAGAGATCACCAGGATCTGAAGTGAGTGTGAGAGGGTGTAGGCACAGTGTACAGACAATGAAGAGGAAAGCTCTGTACCTGGCCAGGGGATGGGTGTGTTGTGGGGTGGGCAGTCAGGGACAGCTTACAATTTTCTGGTTGAGATCATGCCTGAGCCTTTTGTTTGTTTAGAGACAGGATCTTACTCTGCTGTCCAGCTTGGAGTACAGTGGTGAGATTATAGTTCACTGTAACCTCGAACTCCTCGGCTCGTATGATCCTCTCTCCTCAGCCTCTCAGCTAGCTAGGACAGCCATGAGTAAGCCTGGATCTTAAAGGCTGAGTTACCAGGGTTGGGAGAGGAGGCGTAAAAAGTAGGGGGAGGAAGGGCATGCTAGTTGATGGGAATGTCAAGATAAAAAGCAAACAGGGAGAAATTTTTTTTTATGTTTATAGACTTGCGTATGTTGAACCAACCTTGCATCCCCGGGATGAAGCCTACTTGATCGTGATGGATAAGCTTTTTGATGTGCTGTTGCAATCGGTTTACCAGTATTTTATTGAAGATTTTTGCATCTATGTTCATCATGGATATTTACCTGAAGTTTTCTTTTCTTGTTGAGTCTCTGCCAGGTTTTGGTATCAGGATGATGTTGGTCTCATAAAATGATTTGGGAAGGATTCCCTCTTTTTGGATTGTTTGGAATAGTTTCAGAAGGAGTGGTACCAGCTCCTCTTTGTATGTCTGGTAAAATTCGGCTGTGAATCCATCTGGACCTGGGCTTTTTTTGGGTGGTAGGATTGCTGCCTCAATTTCAGCCCTTGCTATTGGTCTATTCAGGGTTTCGGCTTCTTCTCGGTTTAGGCCTGGGACGGTGCAAGTGTCCAGGAATTTATCCATTTCTTCCAGGTTTACTGGTTTATGTGCATAGATTTGCTTGTAGTAATCTCTGATGGTAGTTTGTATTTCTGTGGAATCGGTGGTGATATCCCATTTATCATTTTTTATTGCATCTATTTGATTATTCTCTCTTTTCTTTTTTATTAATCTGGCTAGTGGTCTATTTTGTTGATCTTTTCAAAAAACCAGCTCCTGGATTTATTAATTTTTTGAAGGGTTTTTTTGTGTTTCTATCTCCTTCAGTTCTGCTCTGATCTTAGCTATTTCTTGTCTTCTGCTAGCTTTTGAGTTTTTTTGATCTTGCTCCTCTAGCTCTTTCGATTTTGATGATAGGGTGTTGATTTTAGATCTTTCCTTGCTTCTCATATGGGCATTTATTGCTATAAATTTTCCTCTAGACACTGCTTTAAATGTGTCCTAGAGATTCAGGTACGTTGTGTCTTTGTTCTCGTTGGTTTACAAGAACATCTTTATTTCTGCCTTCATTTCATTGTTTATCCCGTCAACATTCAAGAGCCAGTTGTTCAGTTTCCATGAAGCTGTGCAGGTTTGAGTTAGTTTCTTAATCCTGAGTTTTAATTTGATTGCACTGTGGTCTGAGAGATGGTTCGTTATGATTTCCGTTCTTTCGCATTTGCTGAGGAGTGATTTACTTCCAATTATGTGGTCAATTTTAGAGTAGGTGTGATGTGGTGCTGAGAAAAATGTATATTCTGTGGATTTGGGGTGGAGAGTTCTGTAAATGTCTATTAGGTTTGCTTGGTCCAGATCTGAGTTCAAGTCCTGGATATCCTTGTTAATTTTCTGTCTCATTGATCTAATATTGACAATGGAGTGTTAAAGTCTCCCATTATTATTGTGTGGGAGTCTAAGTCTCTTTGTAGGTCATTAAGAACTTGCTTTATGTATCTGGGTGCTCCTGTATTGGGTGTGTATACATTTAGGATCATTAGGTCTTCTTGTTGCATTGATCCTTTTGCCATTATGTAATGCCCTTCTTTGTCTCTTTTGATCTTTGTTGGTTTAAAATCTACTTTATCAGAGACTAGGATTGCAACTCCTGCTTTTTTTTTGCTCTACATTTGCTTGGTAAATCTTCCTCCATCCCTTTATTTTGAGCCTATGTATATCCTTGCACATGAGATGGGTTTCCTGGATATAGCACACCTATGGATTTTGACTTTATATCCAATTTGCCAGTCTGTGTCTTTTGATTGGGGCATTTAGCCCATTTACATTTAAGGTTAATATTGTTATGTGTGAATTTGATCCTGCCATTTTGATGCTAAACGATTTTTGATGCAAAAATGGTTGTTTTGTCCATGAGTTGACACAGTTTCTTCATTGTGTCAATGGTCTTTAGTATTTGGTATGTTTTTGGAGTGGCTGGTATTGGTTGTTCCTTTCTATGTTTAGTGCTTCTTTCAGTAGCTCCTGTAAGGCAGGCCTGGTGGTGATGAAATCTCTGAGCAATTGCTTGTTCGTAAAGGATTTTATTTTTCCTTCGCTTATGAAACTTAGTTTGGCTGGATATGAAATTCTAGGTTGAAAGTTCTTCTCTTTAAGGATGTTCAATACTGGCCCCCACTCTCTTCTGGCCTGTAGGGTTTCTGCTGAGAGATCTGCTGTGAGTCTGATGGGCTTCCCTTTGTGGGTAACCCAACCTTTGTCTCTGGCTGCCCTTAGCATTTTTTTCCTTCATTTTAACCTTGTTGAATCTGACGATTATTTGCCTTGGGGTTGCTCTTCTTGAGGAATATCTTTGTGGTGTTCTCTGTATTTCCTGGACTTGAATGTTGGCCTGCCTTGCTAGGTTGGGGAAGTTCTCCTGGATAATATCCTGAAGAGCGTTTTCCAGCTTGGATTCATTCTCTCTGTCTTATTCAGGTGCACCTATCAAACGTAGATTAGGTCTTTTCACATAATCCCATATTTCTTGGAGACTTTGTTCATTTCTTATCACTCTTTTTTCTCTATTCTTGCCTTCTCATTTTATTTCATTGAGTTGATCTTCACCCTCTGATATCCTTTCTTCTGCTTGGTCAATTCGGCTGTTGAAACTTGTGCATGCTTTGTGAAGTTCTCGTGTTGTGTTTTTCAGCTCCATCAATTCATTTATAGTCTTCTCTAAGGTGTTTATTCTCATTAGCGTTTTGTCAAACCTTTTTTAAGCTTCTTAGTTTCTTTGCATTGGATTAGAACATGTTCTTTTAGCTCAGAGAAATTTGTTATTACCCACTTTCTGAAGCCTGTTTCTGTCAATTCATCAGACTCATTCTCCCTCCAGCCTTGTTCCCTTGCTTGTGAGGAGTTGTGATCCCTTGGAGGAGGAGAGGCATTCTGGTTTTTGGTGTTTTCATTCTTTATGCGCTCATTTTTTCCCATCTTTGTCGATTTATCTACCTGTGGTCTTTGTAGTTGGTGACTTTTGGATGGGGTCTCTGAGTGGATGTCCTGTTTGATGATGATGAAGTTATTTCTTTCTGTTTTTTAGTTTTCCTTCTAACAGGCCCCTCTGCTGTAGGACTGCTGGTGGTCCCCTGCAGACCCTGCTTGCTTGGAGATCACCTGCAGCAGCTGCAGAACAGTAAGGGTTGCTGCCAGTTTGTTTTTCTGTTATCTTTGTCCCATAAGGATATCCACCAGATGTTAGCCTGCGCTCTCCTTTATGAGGTGTCTCTTTGGATATACAGGGGTCAGGGCGCTGCTTGAGGAGACAGTCTGTCCCTTATAGGAGCTCAAGTGCTGAGCTGTGAGCTCTATTGTTCTGTTCAGAGCTGCTGGGCAGGTACATTTAAGTCTGCTGCAGTGGAACTCATAACTGCCTTTTTTTCCCAGGTGCTCTGTCCTGGGAAGGTGGGGCTTTACTTATAAGTTCCTGATGTTCTGCTGCCTTTTTTCAGAGATGCCCTGCCCAGCTAGAAGTTAGTCTAGTCACAGTCTGCCAGCAGAGGTGTTGCTGAGCTGCCGTGGGCTCTGCCCAGCTGCTGTGTGAACTTGCTTGTGTTTTTGTTTATAGAGGTATAATTAGAACTGCTTCGGTAATGGCGGTCTGCCTCAGTAATGGTGGACTGTCTCTGTAATGGCGGACTGTCTCTGTAATGGCGGACTGCCTCGGTAATGGCGAACTGCCTTGGTAATGGCGGACTGACTCGGTAATGGTGGACTGCCTCGGTAATGACGGACTGCCTCGGTAGTGGTGGACTGCCTCGGTAATGGCAGATGCCCTTCCCCCACAGAGCTGGACCCTCCCAAGTCCAGCTGTGCTTCCTGTGAAACTCTCAATCCAGAGTGTTTCCGATTGCTTGTCTTTGTTGGGGTGGGACCCACCGAGTCAGATCACTTGACTCCCTGTTTCAGCCCCCTTTTTTCAGTTGAATGGGCGACTCTGTCTCCCAGGTGTTCCAGGCGCCAGTTGAAACGGCCGCCCAGATTTGTGTGAGTTTTTGTGTGTAGATGTAATGCGCCGGCTGAAACAGCTGTGCTGGAGACTCGTGGTGCTTTTCCGCCTGGGAATCTCCTGGTCTGTGGGGAGTAAAAATTTGTTTGGAGATGCGGTGATCAGTCACCCTCTGCGTTCTCACTGGGAACTGCACTCCAGAGCTGTTCGTATTCAGCCATCTTGGAACTAACCTCCCGTAATCACTTTTCAACCCAGTTTTGCCCTATGTTAAGTATAAAGTACAAAGATGAAACAGATTGCAATAGATTTCTGGGGGAAAGTGTTACTGCTGTGGCTAAGACACAAATAGGCAAAAATAATTATTCCAAAGGAAGTTTAAAATCACAAGGATACTACAGAATCTAGAAGTGTCCCATCAAAGACACTTGCTGTTGGGCTGAAGGAATAGGAAATTACAAAAAGCACTCAATGCCTAAAGTCAAGAGGTTCTTGAGAAGAATCTAAGACAGGCTGTTCTTGTGGGTAGATTTTAGAGATTCATGAAGAATGTGTTCTTATTAATTATTGAGAAAATCCAGTCTCTTGTACAGCATATGCATTGAGTGAGAGCTGGGCATGTTCAAGTAACCTTAGCGCTAGAAGAATCTTTTGGGCTCTTGTATGTCAGTTCACACATATTTTAAAAAGATTATTATGAAAAATTTCAAACATACACAAAACCAGAGAGTTTAATATAATGAACACTCTAGATTCGTCACCCAACCTTTTTTCCAATCTCATTTCAGGTACCCTCAATTCCCCCACCCAACACACACATGGTATTTTTCTTCTGGAGTATTTTAAAGCAAATCCAAGGTATGTCATTATACCCATATATATTTCAGTCTGTATTTCTGATAGGGACTGTTTTAGTAGGTATAACCACTGTGACATCATCATATGTAATACAAATCGTCAGTAATTTCTCACTCTCATCCACTAGCCAGTCTGTATTTATACTCTCCCGATTGTTTCAAACTGTCTTTTTTTAAAAAGTTAATAGCTGGCACGGTCACTCACGCCTGTAATCCCAGCACTTTAGGAGGCTGAGGCAGGTGGATCACCTGAGGTCAGGAGTTCAAGACCAGCCTGGCCAACATGGTGAAACCCCTTCTCTACTAAAATACAAAAAAAATTCGCTGGGCGTGGTGGCACATGCCTGTAATCCCAACTACTGGGGAGGCTGAGGCAGGAGAATTGCTTGACCTGGGAGGTGCGAAGTTTCAGTGAGCTGAGGTCATACTGTTACACTCCCAGCCTGGGCGACAAGAATGAAACTCTGTCTCATTAAAAAAGAAGAAAACAGTTAATAGATTCAATTTTAAATTTTTGTATTATTTTTAAAATATGCTTTTTTTCTTTTTTCTTTTTTTTTTTTTTTTTTTTTGAGATGGAGTCTCACTCTGTTGCCCAGGCTGGAGTGCAGTGGTGTGATTTCAGCTCACTATAACCTCTGCCTCACAGTTCAAGTGATCCTCATGCCTCAGTCACCTGAGTAGCTTGGACTACAAGTGCGTGCCACCGTGCCTGGCTAATGTTTATATTTTTAGTAGAGATGGAGTTTCACCACATTGGCCAGGCTGGTCTTGAACTCCTTACCACAAGTGATCCACCCGCCTTGGCCTCCTGAAATGCTGGGATTACAGGTGTGAGCCACTGTGCCCAGCCAATATTCTATTTTTTAAAGCAGTTTCAGTTTTACAGAAAAATTGAGGGGAAAGTACAGAGTACTCATATACCTCCCAATCCCCCTCCAGTTTCCCCTATTAACATCTTGCATTAGTGTGAGACATTTGTTACAACTGATGGGCCAATATTGAGTGCTACATTATTATTGAAGTCCATAGTTTACATTAGAATTCACACTTTGTATTATACATGCTCGGAGTTTTGCCAAATGCATAATGACATGTATTGACCATTACAGTATCATACAGAATACTTTCAATGCTCTAAATCCCCCACCCTCCACCCTGTGCGTCACCTATTTATACCTTTCTCCTTCTTTTTAAGCTCCTGGGTGTACTTCATGATGCTTTCATCTATGTATACATGTGGAATGGCTAAGTCAAGCTAATTAACATCCCCATTACCTCACATTTTATAATTATTTTATGGTGAGAACATTTAAAATCTACTATACTTGCAATTTTCATGTATACAGTATATTATTATCTATAATCACATGCTTTACAATGGATCTCTTGAACTCATTCCTCCTGTCAATCTGAAATTTTGTATCCTTTGACCAACATCTTCCCAGTCTCTTCTCATCTCCCTGCTAACTATCATTCTACTCCCTACTTTTATGAGTTAGACTTTTTAGAATTCCACATATAAGTAGATTGTGTAGTATTCACTTCTGTGCCTGGCTTATTTCACTAGCATAATGTCCTCCACGTTCATCCCTGTGTTGCAAATGTCAGGATTTGCATAGCAGAAACACAATCAAAAGAATGAAGAGACAACTTATGGAATGGAATAAAATATTTGGAAATGAATGAAATAAAATAAGGAAATGAATAACCTGATTTAAAAATAGACAAAGGACCTGAAAAGAGATTTCTCAAAGAAGACATATAAATGGCCAACAGGTATATGAAAAAAATGCTCAACCTTAGTAGTCATCAGGGAAAGACAAACTGAAATAACAGTCACATACTACCTCATACCTGTTATAATGACTGTTATCAAAAAGATGAACGATAAGTGTTGGTGAAGATGTGAATAAGTGGGTACACTTGATGGGAATGTTAATTAGTATAGCCATCATGGAATACAGTATGATGTTTCTTCAAAAAATTAAAAATAGAACTATCCAAAGGAAATGAAATTGGTTGTTGAAGAGATGTGTGCACTCCTGTGTTCGTTGCAGCGTCATTCACAATAGCTGATATTTGTAATCAGCTTGAGTATCTATCAATAGGTAAAGAAAATGTGGTATGCATACACAGTGAAATAGTATTCAGGCTTCTGTAGTTTTAATTGATCATTTGTAGGATTCCATTTTCTCTCTTAGCATATTAATTATACTTCTTCTAAATATTTTTATTTTACACATATATGTAAAATAAAAAAATACATATAATTTTTAAAATCTTTTTTATTTTATTTTATTTTTTTTAAAGACGGGGTTTCACCATTTTGGTTGGGCTGGTCTTGAACTCCCGACCTCAGGTGATCCGCCTGCCTTGGCCTCCAAAGTGTTTGGATTACAGGTGTGAGCCACCACGCCCGGCCTATTTTTTTTTTTTTTTTTAAAGACGGAGTTTCACCATGTTGGTCAGGCTGGTCTTGAACTCCCAACCTCAGGTGATCCGCCTGCCTTGGCCTCCAAAGTGCTTGGATTACAGGTGTGAGCCACTATGCCCAGCCAATACTTATATAATTTTTTAAAGATGGAGTCTTGCCGTGATGCCCAGGCTAGAGTGCCATGGCACAATCTTGGCTCACTGCAACCTCCACCTCCTGGGTTCAAGTGATTTTCTTGTATCAGCCTCCCGAGTAGCTGGGACTATAGTTGTGTGCCACCATGCCTTGCTAATTTTTGTATATTTAGTAGAGACGGGGTTTCACCATATTGACTAGGCTGGTCTCGAACTCCTGACCTCGTGATCCGCCTGCCTTGGCCTCCCAAAGTGCTGAGATTACAGGCATGAGCCACCATGCCCACCCTTATTTTTATTTTTTAAGACTACTCACGTGCAGTAGTGAGAAAGTGGCAAAGAGTAGAACAAGAAATTTGATCTATAACTGACTGTGAACAATCATTTGAAATAACTCACTACCCTCAGACCAGCCCTTCTTTTAAAACTTTTTAGTGTTTGCCCTAGAGTTTGTGATGTGCATTTAGAAAAAGCCAAGTCTATTTTCAAATAACACTACACTATTTCACAGGTAGTGGTAGTATCTTATAGAAGAAAATTCCTAATTTCTTTCTCGAGTCCCTTATAACATTGTCATTCATTTCAGCTATCCATGCACTATCATTACTAATACATTGTCCCTATCATTATTTTAAGGAAATTGTTACCTGTTTTTTATTTTATTTTATTTTTGGTGGGGTGGAAACCAGGGTCTTGCTCTGTCACCCAGGCTGGAGTGCAATGGCGTGATCTTGGCTTACTGCAACCCCCACCACCCGTGCTCAAGCCATCCTCCTACCTCAGCCTTCCAAGTGGGTGGAACTACAGGCATGTGCTTGGTTGATTTTTTGTATTTTTGGTAAAGACGGGGGTCTCACTATGTTACCTATGTTGGTCTCGAACTCCTGAGCTCAAGCGATCCTCCCACTTTAGCCTCTCAAAGTTCTGGGATTACAGGGGTGAGCTACCATGCTGGTTATCTGTTTTATCAACAGTTGGACATGGTGGCTCATGCCTGTAATCCCAGCACTTTGTGAGGTTGACGTGGGAGGATTGCTTAAGCCTAGGAGTTCAAGACCAGCCTGGGCAACATAGCGAGACTCCATTTATACAAAAAAGTTCAAAATTAGCTGGGTTTGGTGCCACATCACTGTAGTCCTACCTACTTGGGAGGCTGAGGTGGGAGGATCACTTGAAGGCAGGAGTTTGAGACCGCAGTGAGCTATGATGTGACTCTGTGCTTCAGCTTGGGTGACAGTGAGATCTCATCTCTAAAAAAGACAAAACAAAACAAAGCACCTTAAGCCACTCATTTTGAGAGTTGAGCTGATTTACAAAGTGCCATCTAACTATATTTCCCTGTGTATGTAATTGCAGACACTGTTCTAAGCACTTTACACATGTTAACTCATTTAATCATCACAGGAAAACATAAGGTTGGTGCTGTTAGGATGACCATTTTACAAAGGAAGAAGCTGAGGAACAGAGGGGTTAAGTAACTTGCCTAATTCCACACAGCAATTACATTTTGGCATGGAGATTTGAACTTAGGCATTCTGGCTCTCATGCTGTACTCAGCAATTCTTAGCTAGTGATGAGACATCGCTACCAAATGTGGGATGGGATGGGATGCATATGTTATTTCTTGAGCCTTTCTATAAACTGTTCCAGGAGGCTCATGCTCCAGGGAAATTTTCTTTCAATCGTCTCTTGTATTTTCCTTCTATGATCTGTTGTGCTGCCTCACAAAAACAGAAAGCCATTCGTTTCATCTTGTAGCCACATATGTTCATACAAGCTGTAAAACTCATGAGTATGAGATGCTTGGAGGCTTGTAGTTATTATAAAGAATTTACAAATCCATATGTACCTCAGACTTTTTCTGCAGAATAATAATCTGTGCACTATTGAAAAATATTAAAAATTATAGCTATAATCATATGAGAGGGTAAAAAATTTTGAGACGTCTGAAAAATGGTTCATCATATGTAAAAGGAGGTAAATATTACCTAAGAGAGAGAGTGATTGTGAATTACATTTTTAAAAAAGCAGAGATAAGTCAAAACAAAAACCTTAGGTTAAAAAGGGCAATCCTAGCCACACTGGCTCTTCCAGAAAACTTTTTCCAAACTGTAGACCAGGGCTGCCATTTTGAGAGAATAGAAAATGATGACATCTGTGAACTGGTAATCAGAGCACTAGCACTGGGGGCTTTTGGCAGTGGTATTCTTGGATTTGGGCCACACTTCCACTGCTTAAGAGTTGTGTGATTTGGGACAACTTACTTAATCTCTTTGACCCTTAGCTTTCTTATCTGAAAAATGTAATTCCTGACCTACAAAGTAAACTACAAAGTAGGTCACCCAGCAAATAAGGTGGCCAAGAACTTGAGTTTTGATGGTTATGAAGTCATAAATAAGATTATGGATGTGACAGTGCCTAACATAAAAGTAGATATTTGACAAAGTGAGAATCCTCTAAAGGCAGTAGTCTGAGCTTAGTATTAGTATTGTAGACAGTAGTGACTTGGGAATTACTATGTCGTTCTAGTTGATTTCTTAACAGCTTTGACCTCTTTATATCTTTTGGAAAGAATCAAATGGACCCTAAGAGGTTACTTGATTCAGTGTTCTGCCTCTCGTCAGGCGAAGTTCGAAATTCAGTATTCCCTTTGTATAAATCCTGTTTGAAAAGATATCTAGGAAAAAGAGCACATGACCTCCGGAGGTAGACAGTCCCTATGTACAATGACTTATATGCCGAATTGACTTTTCTTTTCTTTTCTTTTCTTTTCTTTTCTTTTCTTTTCTTTTCTTTTCTTTTCTTTTCTTTTCTTTTTTCTTTTCTTGAAATGGAGTCTCACTCCATTGCTCAGGCTGGAGTGCAGTGGCGTGATCTTGACTCACTACAACGTCCCCATCCCCGGTTCAAGCGATTCTTGTGCTTCAGCCTCCCTAGTAGTTGGGACTATAGGCATGCACCACCACACCTTGCTAAGTTTTATATTTTTTTAGTAGAGATGGGGTTTCGCTATGTTGGCCAGGCTGGTCTCGAACTACTGGCCTCAATTGATCCTCCCACCTCGACCTTCTAAAATACTGGGATTATGTGCGTGAGCCACCGTGGCCAGCCCTAATGGACTATTTCATAATGTAATTAGTACTTGTTACTTATTGCTTGGGTCCCTAAAGAGTATTTTTTCATGGAATAACTTTTCTGGCCTATTTTGGCCTTTAAATATATATCTCAATAAAAACAGTTAAACAAAATCAACAGGCATCTTAACAAAAGCAAAACACAGATAAACTCTGTTTTGCTTAGAGCTGGAGAAATGCTGTGGAAAACCTAGAAGTAGCTGTGAGAATATATATGTCCTAGCTTATTTAGGTATCTTCACAGAGCAAAGAATTCACCCATTTAAATTGTACAATTCAGTGATTTTTTTTAGTAGTATATTTAGATATTTAGTATATTTATAGAGTTTTGTGACTATCACCACAATCAATTTTGGAACATTTTCTTCACTGTAAAAAGAAGCCTCGTACCAAATAACAGTAACTCCTTATTTTCCCCTCGTCCCCGCTAGCACTAGGCAACAACAAATCTTTCTGTGTCTGTGGATTTGCCTATTCTGGACATTTTATATAAATGGGATCATACAACACGAGGTCTTTCATGACTGGCTTCTTTCATTTAGCATAATGTTTTCCAGGTTCATCCCTATTGTGGAGACTGTTTTTAAAATCTCTGCATTTGGAGCTCAGACCTTAGTGTATTCATCAGGGCTCTCTAGAGACTTAGAACCAATAGGATATACATAAATATATATATATATATATATATACACACACACACACACATATACATATATATATATCCTTATATACGTGTGTGTGTATATCTATATATATGTATAAAACTAATAGGATATACATACATATATATATATATATATATATGAAGAGCGGCCTGGTGCGATGGCTTATGCCTATAATCCCGACACTTTGGGAGACCAAGGTGGGCAGATCATTTGAGGTCAGGAGTTTGAGACCAGCTGGGCAACATGGCAAAACCCCAACTCTACTAAAAATACAAAAATTAGCCAGGCATGGTGTTGTGCACATGTAATCCCAGCTACTGGGGAGGCTGAGGCAGGAGAATTGCTTGAACCCAAGAGGTGGAGGTTGCAATGAGCCAGGATCATACCACTACACTGGAAAACAGAGTAAGACCCTGTCTCAAAAAAAAAAAAAATATTCATTTCAAGGAATTGGCTCACGTGAATGTGGAGGCTTAGAAAGTCCAAAAATCTAATGGGAAAGGCAGGCAGGCTGAAGACTCTGGAAGGAGTTGCAGTTTGAGTCCAAAGGCAGTCTGCTGGAGAATCCCCTCTTGCTTGGAGGTAAATCAGCCATTTGTTCTATTTAAGCCTTCAATGGACTGGTTAAGGCCCACCCACATGATGAGGGCAATTTGTTTTACTAAAAGTCCACTGATGTAAACGTAAATCCCATCCAAAAACATGCCCACAGAAACATCCAGAATAATGTTTGACCACATATTTGGGTACCAGCCAAAATGACATAAAATTGCCATACTTGGCAATTTTTTTTTTTTTTTGAGATGAAGTCTTGCTCTGTTGTCCTGGCTAGAGTGCAGTGGCACAATCTTGGCCCACTGTAACCTCCACCACTCGGGTTCAAGCGATTCTTCTGTTTCAGACTCCTGAGTAGCTGGTATTATAGGTGTGTGCCACCACACCTGGCTAATTTTTGTATTTTTTTGGTGGAGAGATAGGGTTTTGCCATGTTGGCTAGGCTGGTCTCGAACTTCTGACCTCAGGTGTTCTGCCTGTCTCGGCCTCCCAAAGTGCTGGGATTACAGGCATGAGCCACCGCCCCTGGCCACACTTGGCTATTTTTATCCTGTGAATAGGTAAACAAAACTAACATTGAAGATAGTCTTTCTTGGAAGCCTATGCAATTTAAAATTAGTACCAGCAATTGCTGTATTTTGAATCCCTTTGTATAAGCAACTACTCTGAGATAGAGCATGACTTTTGAAATGACCCAGAAAGAATATTGATGTTGAACAGTAGCCTCAAAGCTAAGTAAAGAAAGAAGTTCTTTTCTGTCTTCTTGAAATAGGAAAACATTTCATCTTTAAAGCATCTGAGCCTTTCTTCTTGCCCTGGATAGCCTATATCAGAATATGAACTGGAGAGAGAGAGAGATTAACCACATGTATTAGCCAGAAACTCAAATGATCAAATGTCAGGATTACCTTCAGGTTTTATTAGTCTACATTCCACAGCAGACGTTAATCTTCCACAACGGACAGATGCAATGTTTTATGTACTTCTCTATTTTATCCCTGCGTCTTCCCATGCAATTTCCTTTCCTGCTTTCTTAAAATGAGATGCAGTTGTTAAGTTTTCTGACACAACTAGAAAGATTTTCCTTTGCCTTACGAGAGAAAGCTTCTCTAGTCACAGTCATGTAAAATGTAAAACTCTTTAGAGTACAAATGAAGGAATTCTGCAGAGCTTGAATAAATACAGACTGACTAATATGTACATATTACTCAGAGTCTCCAGTCCTGGGCCCAGCAGTTGTGTGTGTGAAGACAGGATCTGGATGTACATGTGGTGCCCCAGAATTTGTATCTAGGGTATATGTATTGGTAACATCTGAGAGAATGTTTGACTAGAGATAGGAAACAATTAGGGATGAGCACAGCCTTATGACCACAGAGGCAATGGGAGGTATGGTCAGAATTTGAACTACAAACTCAGTGTCCTTTCTATCTCATCATGACTTTTCTTTTCTTTTACTTTCTTTCTTTCTTTTTTTTTTTTTTTTTTTTGAAATGGAGTCTTGCTCTATCGCCCAGGCTGGAGTGTAGTGGCCACGTGATGTTGGCTCACTGCGACCTCCATTTTCCAGGTTCAAGCAATTCTACCTCGGCCTCCTGAGTAGCTGGGATTACAGGTGCCTGGTATAATACCCGGCTAATTTTCGTATTTTTAGTAGAGGTGGGGTTTCACCATGTTGACCAGGCTGGTCTCGAACTCCTGACCTCAAGTGATTTGCCAGCCTCGGTCTCCCAAAGTGTAGGGGTTACAGGCATGAGCCACTGTGTCTGGCCTCATCAATGACTTTTCAAACACTGCTCAACAATGCCTTGTCCAGAGACATTATCAATGGCTAATATCATGTTGATGCTCTTTTATTAAATTATATATATATACTGAGTTTGTATAAATAATTGTGGATTTAAAATGTGTATCTGTGAATAGGAACTTTATTCTTGAAATAATGTACCCTAACTTTTTTGCTTTCAGCATCTGTTTTGTTGAGTCTTCATTGCTATCGTCTAGGATGTTACATTAATAACATTGAAAGGTCTGCCTGTATATTTTGCTTTAGTACTTTTTGCAAGATTATGTCTTAGGAAGAAAAAAAAAGACTAACTTATGCCTTGTGGTGTA
Source organism: Cacajao melanocephalus (assembly GCA_963573385.1). Taxonomy (NCBI): domain Eukaryota; kingdom Metazoa; phylum Chordata; class Mammalia; order Primates; family Pitheciidae; genus Cacajao; species Cacajao melanocephalus. The sequence goes on along the minus strand of CAUYLG010006608.1, from coordinate 25,998 downwards.
GCTCCTTTGAGTGGGTATTAAAATAATCATGGTTGCTGAAATGAAGAAGCTGAGCAATGGAAATTATTAAAGTAGAATGGAATCTTACAAATGTCAGTGTGAGAAATAATTATAAGATATTATCATTTTCTCAATAATTTGATTGAGACTAGTAGATTGTTTCCTACTTAAAATTACAAACTCTTTTATAGACTATTATCCTTTAATAGTCCACAGAAGAGTTTGTAATTTTAAGTAGGAAACAAAAACATTATAAATTTACTTTTTACACTTTATTTATTTGAGATGGAGTTTCTCTCTTGTTGCCCTGGCTGGAGTACAGTGGTGTGACCTTGGCTCACTGTAACCTCCGCCTCCTGGGTTCAAGCAATTCTCCTGCCTCTGCCTCGTGAGTGGCTGGGATTAACAGGCACCCACCACCACGCCTGGCTATTTTTTTGTTATTTTTTTTGTTTTGTTTTTAGTAGAGACAAGGTTTCACCATGTTGGCCAGGCTGGTCTCAAACTCCTGACCTCAGGTGATCCACCTGCCTCAGCCTCCCAAAGTGCTGGGATTATAGGCGCGATCCATGATGCCTGGCCTACTTTTTACACTTTAAGTGGGTGAATTTTATGGTATGTGAAGTATATATCAATAAAGGTGTTTATTAGAACCTACACTTAATCTCCCTGTTGTTCTGATTTTTCTTAATGCACCTTTTTTTTTTTTTTTTTTTTTGAGACAGGGTCTCACCCTGTCTCCCAGGGTGGAGTTCAGGGGTGGAAGTTCATGGCTCACTGCAGCCTCGGCTTCTTGATCTGAAGCGATCTTCCCACCTCAACCTCCTGAATAGCTGGGACCACAAGTGCAAGCCACCACGCCTGGCTGATTTTTATTTTTTTGTAGAGATAGGGTCTTCCTATGTTGGCCAGGCTGGTCTCGAAATCCTGGGCTCCGCAATCCACCCGTCTCAGCCTCCCAAAGTGTTGGGATTACAGGCGTGAGTCACTGCACCGGGCCTGATACAGCTTGTTTCTTCTGAAGAAACTTTTCTTTTTCTCTGTGGATGACTTTTCTCTTCTTACCATAAAGCATTGAGAAGTTCCTCCTGCTTTGTTTCTCTTTCCTATTACTAGTTTTAAAAATACTTATCTCAATTTTAGAGAAAATAAAACCTCTTCTAGTTCTGACATTGGAAGGACTTTATGAAGGATTTTGTGCTTTAGTTTCACCAAAGTCTCCCAATGAAACCTAAGTTGCTTTCCATTCTAGGCTTGGTGTTTATTTTAATAAGTGAATGTTTTCTAATAGCTGGAGGAAGTGTCTAGGCCACATCCTCCTCTTTCTGCCAATAAATATGTTATAATTGTAGCTCCAGTGATACTATTTCTTTACATTAAGGTGAAAGCTTACAAGAAATGCGTGCATAGCAAATCGATGGGCTCCGGGATCAAAGCACTGTCAGGCTGATCATCTAGTTTCCATCAAATACTGTTATATTTTGAGGAGGGCTTTTTTTTTTTCATTTCGTTTGTTAATTAATATGTAATAAAGGCCTCTAAAGGTATTTTTCTGGAGACTGTCTACTAAATCTTCTGAACAGGGAAAATTTTCTAGGAATGATATTAATATTCTTTGGAAAATTTTCCAAAGTTTAAGCCTCTTAAGAGGGTTTTACCTTCTGGGTATGGAGTTGGATTTAGCAGACATTTCTTTGGTGGCTGCTGGGTGGTCCTGCACTAGACCTAGGGGATGGAGAGATGAAGCAACCACAGTGCCAGCCTACAGGTGTCCCGCAGCTGGATGAGAGAAACAGGCTAATTTACAGCTAGCTGTGTCTTGGTGACCATGTTTAGTGAACCAAATTTGGAATATATGGTCGTTATTAATAGCATTGTACTTATGTGCTAATGGTAACAATGAGACGGAATATTTTAAATTGGTGCCATTCCTTATTTTCTGGGACATATAGTATTACACAGATAAATCAAAATTTTTTGACTCTTGTTCAAGATCACTCCAGAGTTTACAGTCAGTGGTGCAGTAAGAGGGAACAGTGTTACTGATTCTTTGCTTTTTTCTCTTACCCCGACTCCTGACATTTTCAGGTGGGTGAAATCTGGTTGAGGGGACAAAAAGAATTTCAGAAAAATAGGCTGGGCACAGTGGCTCATGCCTGTAATCGCAGCACTTTGGGAGGCCGAGGCAGGCGGATCACGAGGTCAGGAGATCAAGACCATCCTGGTTAACACGGTGAAACCCCGTCTCTACTAAAAATACAAAAAATTAGCCGGGTGTGTGCCTGTAATTCCAAGTACCCAGGAAGCTGAGGCAGGAGAATCGCTTGAATCTGGGAGGCAGAGGTTGCAGTGAGCCAAGACTGCACCATTGCACTCCAGCCTGGGTGACAGATCGAGACTCCGTCTCAAAAAAAAACAACAAAGCTTATTTTAAAAATTATTTATTTTGTTGATATATAATAGATATGCATATTTTCAAATAAATCAGGGTAATTGAAGTATCCATCACCTTACATATTTAACTTTCTTAATGCTAGGAACATTTGATTTGTTCTCTCCTAGCTGTTTTGAAATGCACAATAGATTAATGATGATTAATCTATTGAGCATCAGGTCTTAGGAAATTTAAACTTCTTTAGATGGCATTCAAAGCTATTCACAGTTTTTCTTCTATTTATACTACTTCTCCAGTTTTAGCTCCGATTGCTCTCCCCAACACCTCCTACTTGCCAAATGCATTGGGCTCTCAGAATATTTCTAATTTTCTTTTGGATTCCTTGTCTATTTATCTGCTGCTTCCTCTGCCTGGAATTTCCTCCTCCCTTCTCACCTGGCTGAACATCTTCTGATCCTTGAAGTCATAGCCAAATATCTGTCACTCTTTTGTGAAGCCTTTCCTATGCCAAAACAATTACTCTCTTGTTCGTCTTTGTAGCACTAGTGCCTATTACAATGCTTGTCACCAAATAGGTGCTGAGTAAACATTTTGCATGAATTTCATTCTTTTTCACACTATAGTAGCAAATATGCTCCCTAAGGAAATTTGAAAAATACAGAAGAGTATAAATAGGAAAGTAGCGATCATACACAGCTGCAGTAACAACCACTTTTTTTTTTTAATATATTCTCGTCTTTTTTCTAAGCATATCATATATTTTGTAGATGGTTGAGATTATTTTGGTAAATGCTTGATAAATTGCTCTCTTTATTATTTCTTTCTACTCATGTTTCATGATCCCCTGATGGTCTTCTTGCTCTGGCTGTATACATATAGTTATATTCTCTTTTCTCCCCATCTTCCAGTTACACACTTGGTGGTTCCCTCCTCAAAACCTAATTAGATGCTCTTCTCTCTGCTAGCTGTGTCCTCCACCTTCGCTAACCTTGTTTTTCCTCAAAACCTGTTATCAAACCAATATTCACAATGAGTTTTGCATGATCGAACCCATCTGCTTCTCTATCTGATCTTCTAACACTGATGGAAATTAAATATGGGTATTTAAGCTATAAATGACCTTGGGGAGGCTAGTCCTCCCCTGTCATTTTCAGATATTTCATGTGCCCCACACATGGGTGGTGGTCAGTGTGTAGTAGTGCCCTCCCTGCTCTGAGCCTCTTGTTCTCACTGAGGTCTCACAGCTGGTAATTGGCAGCATCGGGACTAGAGTCCAGGTCTAACTGATTCCCAAGCTAACATCTATTCCTCGACAGGTTTAAAATGTTATTTGGTTGTTGAAGATAACTTTTGTCTCCAAAATCCATTTGTCTTTTCTCTCTCACCAAAGAATTCCTCACACATTAGCCTGACTGACCAGCTGACTCAGGATAGAATGGTTCCTTGCTTTGGAACTTCCCCCAGGCTTACCCAGAGAGCTTCTTAGCAGAGCTAGGAATAATATTCATACCTTCTAATGCCTACCTTTTCAATTTAGGCCATGAGAGCCAGCCGAGTTCTCTGAGGAAGAGTTCCTCATTTTCTTCTAAGGAAATATAAAAATCAACATGTGGGTGTTAGCTTGGCACAGTGGCCCACCTTTTTGGGAGGTTGAGGCAGGAGGATTGCTTGAGCCCAAGAGTTTGAAACCAGCCTGAGCAACACAGGGAGACCTCGTCTCTACAAAAAATACAAAAATTAGCTGGGCATGGTGGCACATACCTATGGTCACAGCGACTCAGGAGGCTGAGATGGGAGGATCACGTGAGCCCGTGAGATTTGACATTGTAGTGATCTGGTATTGTGCCAATGCACTGCAGCCTGGTTGACAGAGCAAGTCCCTGTCTAAAAATACACACACACACACACGTTAAAATTTGATCACTAGCAATGTTAATTCAGGATTCACAGAATCATAAGATGTCAGAACTGGGAAGAGCCTTTCAAGTTCTCTAGTGCAACCCCCAGTTTTACTGATGAAGGAAATGGGGTCCTGGGAAGGCCCAAGGTCACATAGCTGTAAAGGGTAGGGAAGGCACTAGCAGGAGCCTCAGGCCTCCAGTACTAAAAGACACTGGAGAATATATTAGGCAGGGCCACAAGGTAGGTGAAGAAGAAAGGCTTGGGGTATGTGTCTTTTCCTCTGATATATTATAGCATCTGTCTTATTTGCAAAGGTGAGGAAGTCCAGAAAAATAACATTTGCTTCTTACACTCTAGTTTTGTGTTGTGTATACACATGAAGGATTGTCACAAGGTAGGTAAACAAATTAGATTCTTTCCCCAGAAGAATTCTCTGCAGAGAAATTGACCTTACTTTTGTCAGCTTTTTACAATGAACAAAATTTGGGGTATACTGATTTGGGGGCTGTAGGTTCCCCTTGTGAAAACAGTAATATTCTCAGCAAAAACATTGTGTAGAAAGCAGCTGGAGTTGGTGGAAAGAGATCTGATTAAATACTGGTCTTGCCAGAAACTTATGGTAGACAATTAATAGGGACCTTCTCCCTCTTCCAGCCTCAGTTTCCTGTTATGTAAAATCAGAGATTACATTTCTTCCTTTCGTGGGTTTTCCTGTGTTGATATCTTACTTTCTAAGGTCATTTTTTCAGCTTTGTGCTGAAACAGTCAGTCCTCCCAGCTATTTGCTGTACTCCTGGAGAGTCCCCCATTCTCTCCTTATTGCCTAATTAGATTGTTGTATACTACAGACTGATGGACATGCTGTGCTTTTCATTTATGCAGATGCCTTGGTTTTCTCTTGGATTTCACAGTTGTTTTGCTTCTGGTTGATTTATACTTGGACTCTATTGTTATTTGATACAGCCTCCTATTAATAGAAGTTTGTCTTCTTGGTTACTTCTCTCTTCAGTTCGTCAGTTCTGAAAACTGTCTTTTCATTCAGTGCTCAGAGGACACCACTCTTATTTCATTTAATCTGAGATGCCTCCAAATATAACAGTATGTGTATTTCAAGGCCATGCAGTTTGTATCTGTACTGATAATTAGTCTCTGTGGTTTCTTTAAAAGGACATTCATTCATTCATTCATTCATTTGAGACAGAGTCCCTTTCTGTTGCCCAGGCTGGAGTGCAGTGGTGCAATCATGGCCCACTGCAGCCTCAACCTCCCAAGCTCAAGCTATCCTCCCACCTCAGCCCCCTAGTAGTTGGGGCTACTGGCACGCACTACCATGCCTGGCTAATTTTTCATATTCTTTTTAGAGATGGGGTTTCACTGTGTTGTCCAGGGTGGTCTCAAACTCCTGGACTCAAAGGACCCACCTTGGCCTCCCAAAGTGTTGGTATTATAGGCGTGAGCCAATTCACCCACCCAAAAAGGGCATTTATATACTATTATATACTATTATAACATTCTTGTAGAAATTTTGGAAAACATTTTTACTCGTAAGCACAGTTCTTATTGAATTGTATCCATATTTTAATTTATATATATATATATATATGTATAAATATATATATATATACATATATATGTGTGTGTGTGTGTGTGTGTGTGTGTGTGTGTGTGTCCCAGGCTGGAGTGCAAAGGTGTGATCATGGACCACTGCAGCCTGGAACTCCTGGGCTCAAGCAATCCTCCCACCTCAGTGTCTTGAGTAGTTGGGACTACAGGCAAGTGCCACGATGCCCGGTTAATTAAACAAACTTTATTTAAGAGACAGACTCTCACAATGTTGCCCAGTCTGGTCTTAAGCTCCTGGGCTCAAGAGATTCCCCTGCCTCAGCCTCCCAAAGTGTTGGGATGATAGACATGAGCCGCCACACCCAGCCATATATATATATGTTTTAATGCAACTACCTAACAATGCATGGAAAATAAGAAGAAAAACAAATCTTCAGAATGATACCACAGTATTTCAACCACTCTCATATCCATTCAGGCTGCTATAACAAAATGCAATACACCGAGTGGCTTATAAACAAGAGAAATTTATTCTTCACAGTTCTGGAGGCTGGGAAGATCAAGATCAAGGCACTGGCAGATTTGGTGTCTGGAAAGGGCCCTATTTCTGCTTTGCTTTCTTGTTGTACTCTCACATGGCAAAGAGACAGTGTGTTGGTCAATTCTACTTTTTTTTTCTAAATGGAGTGTCACTCTGTCACCCAGGCTGGAGTGCTGTGAAGCAATGTTGGCTCACTGCAACCTCCGCCTCCTGGGTTCAAGCAATTCTCTTGCCTCAGCCTCTCGAGTAGCTGGGATTACAGGTGTGCACCACCATACCTGGCTAATTTTTATATTTTTAGTGGAGATGGGGTTTTGCCATGTTGGCCAGGTTGGTCTTGAACTCCTGACCTCAGGTGTTCTGCCCGCCTTGGCATCCAAATTCCCCGTGGGGTTCTACCTTTATGACCTCTTCTAAATCTAATTACCTCTATTGAGGCTTTAGGAATTGAACGTATGAATTTTGGGGGGATACATTCAGTCCATGGCAATCACTATTAATATTGTGGTATATTTCATTCTAGTTAAAAAATAATATAATTATGGTATACATACAATTTTGAGGTTTTTCATTAATGACACCTCTCAATCTGGTCTCATGAAAGGAGGGTTCCCAACTCCAGTGCCTGTGGCTGGAACCCATGCTATACTTGTCTCTCAGTTCAGACCATGGAAGCTTCTCCCTCACTCAAGACCATATCAAGACCATATCACCAATGTGCAGCCTGAGACTTTCCAAACCAGTAGCTGCTACCTGTGCTGGCTGCCAGGTTCCCATGAAGCCCACCATGAACTAGGATCAGGAATGGCCTCCTTCTATCAGTGCCCAAGTGTGGGACTGTGTGCAGGTCACTTCCTGCTTCCATTTCTTGCCACAGGCTCCCGACTGATCCCGAGATCTAATGCAGGTCTTGGGAGGATCAAAGAGCTTCCCAGTAGCCTAGATTGCTTTTTACTTGTAGCCTAGATTATTTTTAAATAATTGCAGATATATAGAATCGTTGCAAAAATAGCACACACAATTCCTACATAAACTTTGTTTTTCACCAAATATTTATATTCTTCATATGTTAACATTTCATACATTTTTCTTAATCATTCGCCCTGTACTTTATTTTTTCTGAAATGTTTCAGAGTAAGTTACCGACATGATGCCCTCTTACCTCTACATACTTCAGAGTGTTTTCTGTAAGTAATGACTCTTCCCTGCTCCCTCCCTCCCTCCTTCCTTCCCTCTCTTCCGTCCTCTTTCTTCTTTCTTTTTCCTTTTCCTTTTTTTTTTTTTTTTTTTAAATAGAGTATCACTTTTGCCTAGGCTGGAGTGCAGTGGTGCAATCATGGCTCACTGCAGCCTTGACCTCCTGGGGCTCAAATGATTCTCCCGCCTTAGCTTCTTGAGTAGCTGGGACTACAGATGTGAGCCACCACATCTGGGTAATTTTTTTGTGTGTGTAGAAATGGGGGTCTCCCTGTGTTGTACAGGCTGGTCTTGGACTCGTGGACTCAAGTGAACTTCCTGCCTCAGCCTCCCAAAATGTTGGGATTATAGGCGTGAGTCACACTGCACATGGCCAAAATAATGCCATTTTCTTGTATAAACATAGTACAATTATGAAAATCAGGAAATGATCATTGATACAGACTATTTTATGTACATATGTATGTATGTGCTTAATTTTTTTGAAACACAGTCTCTGTTGCCTAGGCTGCAGTGCGGTGGCAGGATCATGGCTTAGAGCAGCCTTCACCTCCCTAGGCTCAAGTGATCCTCCCACCTCAGCCTACCTAGTAGCTGGGACTACAGGTGTGTGCTACTACATCTGGCTAATTTTCGTATTTATGGTAGAGAAGGGGTTTTGCCATGTTTCCCAGGCTGGTCTGGAACTCCTGGGTTCACGTGATCTGCCCATCTCAGCCTCCCAAAGTGCTGGGATTACAAGCATGAGCTCTCAGATGATACAAGACTATTTTCTAATCTACAGACTTTATTCAAAATTTACCAAGTTTGAGGTTTTGAAAATAAATTTTATTTTGTAAAACCCACCTTCACTGAGATTTTGCTATGAATTAAGTAATCTCCATTTTTGGACTTTGAGAGAATTATCATTTTTTGTTTTGGTATTTGAGTAATGCTATGTGCATTTTTGTACATACAGGTTTTTAATCTCTTTTCAAATTATTTCTTTAAGATATACATTTCTACTCAGGATTGTTGGTCAAAGGGTATAGACATTTGGATGGCTTTGGTAAGCTGAACTCCATTCTCTTGAGAGGGAGCTTATACAATGTGTGAAAGCAGAAATATTGGAGTGAAACAGACCTTGTTTAAAGTCCTGTTTGTGACACTTGCCAGCTGTATGATCTCTCTCAAGTGTCTTCCACTTTCTGAGTGCTTCTTTCTTTATTTGAAAAATGGAAATTACAATTTGTACCGTGCAGAGTTGTTTGAAGTTTAAATAAGAAAAATGTATGTAGTACATTTAGCACATTATGACAATAGGTGTTATGATTTTCTCCTCTTTGGATTGTAAATTCCAGGAGGGCAAGGATGTTGACTGTCTTGATCCGTATGTTGTCTCTGGCACCTAACACAATACTTGGTGCAAAGTAAGTACTGAAGAAATATTAATCAAAAAGATGAATGTCATAGATTATAATATAGTACCAGCAGTAATTTTTAAATTCTATGTGTTTTCTTGCAGTCCTATAAGCATAGAATTTCATCAAGAAGAAAACCTTTCTGCTCTCTGCTATTTTAATGTGTTCTTTTCTAATTAGCATTTTATGTTTTTATTATCTTTTTTAAATTTTAATTTTTTGTAGGGGGCGTCTCACTGTGTTGCCCAGGCTGATCTCAAACTCCTGGGTTCAAGCGCTCCTCCCTCCTTGACCTCCCACAGTGCTGGGATTATAGGTCTGAGCCACTGTGCCTGGCCTGTTTTTATTATTTCTTTCTTTTTCTTTCTTTCTTTCTTTTTTTTTTTTTTAGAGACAAAGTCTCGCTCTGTCACTCAGGCTGGACTACAATGGTGCGATCTTGGCTCACTGCAACCTCTGCCTCTTGGGTTCAAGCGATTCTCCTGCCTCAGCCTCCTGAGTTGCTGGGATTACAGGCACCCACCTCCATACCTGGTTAATTTTTATAATTTTAGTAAAGGTGGGGTTTCACCATATTGGCCAGGCTGGTCTCGAACTCCTGATCTCAATTGGTCTTCCTGCTTTGGCCTCCCAAAGTGCCGAGATTACAGGCATGAGCCACCACTCCTGGCTATTATTTTTTACATAAATTTTGCATATACATTGGTTGGGGCTTCTTTTGAATGTATCAATGAGAAAATAGCCATTGGTTGGTCAATGAAAAAGATGGGTTTTTCATAGACGTTCTATCTTTCCTTTCTTAGAATAATGTTTAAACAGATTCAGTGTCAAACAAGTTAAACTACACATTTTACCTTTCCAAAAATGGAGTTGACCTAGCCAAAGGGTTGACACCTATGGATAGTTCCCACATTCTTACATCATTGCTAAGACTTACTAAATTGATAGGATGGTTAAAACAGTACTTTTGACACTTAAATGTGTATATGAATCACGTAGGGTGTGTTAAAATGAAGACTGATTCAGTAGATTTGGAGAACACACTTTGAGTAGCAAGGCTATACACCAGTTTTAAAGGTGAAAAAGTGAGAGAGATCAGTAGTTGCATCGGGTTGAGGGATCAAGGCAGGGTTCTTTTTATTTCAGGATGGGAATTACTTCAGTGTGTTCATTGGTCCAGTGAGTTCATAACTACACAGTTCATTTCTGAGTCACAGGGGCTATTCAAGACACGGTAAATACTGCTTTTCTGTACACAAAGGACTTCCATGTCCATTGTTTGAGTCAGTGTTTCATAGCCTTTTTTTCATTATCATCCCCTTAAGGAGCCTTTTTAGATATTCTTATCCTCATTGCAACTCACATCGATTTTTTTATATGACGGTTTTAATGAGACGTAATTCACATCCATACAAGTCATTGGTTTCTATTATACTCACAGAGTTGTGCAACTATTACCACAGTTTTAGAACATTTCATTACCCAGTGAATATACCCATTAGCAGTCCCTCCCATTTTTCTTGAAACCCACAACCATAGGCAATCACTCATTTATTTTTTATCTTTATAGATTTGCCTATTTTATTTTCTTTCATTTTTTTTGAGAAGACGTTTTGCTTTTGTCACCCAGGCATGCCATCGCATCTGGCTAGTTTTTGTATTTTTAGTAGAGATGGGGTTTCACCATGTTCGCTGCCATGTTTGTCTTGAACTCCTGACCTCAGGTGATCCGCCCGCCCCACCCTCCGAAAGTGCTAAGATTACAGGCATGAGCTACTGTGCCCTGCCTTTTCTTTTTCTTCTTCCTTCTTCGTTTTTCTTCTTTGTCTTCTGAGATCTTACTCTGTCACCCAGGCTAGAGGGCATTGACATGAACTTGTCTCACTGCAGCCTTTGCCTCTCGGGCTCAGGTGATCCTCCGGCCTCAGCCTCCTGTGTAGCTGGGACTACAGGTTTGCACCACCACACCTGGCTAGTTTTTTATTTTTTATAAAGGTGGCATCTTACCATGCTGCCCAGGCTGGTCTCAAACTCCTTGGCTGAAGCAACCCTCCTACTTTGGCCTCTGAAAGTGCTGGGATTGCAGATGGGAGCCACCCCATCCAGCCTGATTTGTCTATTTCATATAAATGGAATCAAACCACATGTGATCTTTTATTACTGCTTTCTTTTACTTTGTGAGTATAATTTATTTTTATTGTATATATTTGTATTCACTTATTTTTAAAAACATTGTGAAATGTCAAACATAAAAGTAGAGAGAATAGTATAATGAACTTGATGTGCCCATCAACCCTCTTCAACAGTTACCAACTTATGGCCACTTTTGTTTTATCTGTATATCTATCTACTTTCCCTTTTCCCATTGGATTATTTTGAAGCAAGTCTCAAATAACATATTACATTTCCATATTTACCTCACAAAGTAAGAACATATCACACCTAAAGTAATTTAAAGTCTCTTCTTGGCTGGGCGTGGCAGCACATGTCTGTAATCCCAGCACTTTGGGAGGCCGAGGTGGGTGGATCGCTTGATCCCAGGAGTTTGAGACCAGCTTGGGTAACATGGTGAAACCCGTTCTCTACAAAAGAATAGAAAAATCAGCTGGGCATGGTGGTGCATGCCTGTAGTCCCAGCTATTAAGGAGGCTGAGGTGGGAGGATTACTTGAGCCCGGGAGATTGAGGCTACAGTGAGCAGAGATTGTGCTGCTGCACTTTAGCCTGGGTGACAAAGTGAGACCTTGTCTCAAAAAAATTCTAAAAATTTACTTTCTTCCTTAGTAATCAAATAAAGAATAAATATGCAAATTTTAAAATTTGAAAATCAGGATTCAAAGTTCATATATTGTACCAGATTGATATATTTCTTTTTTCTTTTTCTTTTTTAGATAGAGTCTGGTCATGTTACTCAGGCTAGAGTGCAGTGGCACGATCATGACTTACTGCAGCCTTGACCTCCCGGCTCAAGCGATTCTCCCACCTCAGCCTCACAAGTAGCTGGGACAACAAGCTCGTGCCACCATGCCTGGATAAATTTTTATATTTTCTTTTATAGAGACAGAGTTTCCCTTTGTTGCCCAGGTTGGTCTTGAACTCTTGAACTCAAGCAATACACCTGTCTTGTTCTCCCAAAATGTTGAAATTACAGGTGTAAGCCACCATGCCCTGCCAATATGTTTCTTAAATCTGTTTTAAAAATGCCACCTCTTTGTTTTTCTACAATTTTCTTGTTGAAGAAATTGGTAGTTTGACCGATTCTGCATTTTACTGATTGTCATTTTACGTGTTCCCCTGTTTCATATATATATATTTATAGCTAGCTAGCTAGCTAGATAGTGTGTGTTTTCTATTGCCTAATATAGGAGGTACATAATATCTGGTTATTTCCTTTTTTTTTCTGGGATTTTAAGATTTATCAGTGTTTGTAGAGGTTTTCAGCTTGATCTTTGCATTATGAAATTTCCCATCAGCTTATCTTTCACCTAACGGTTTTAGCAGTTATTGCTTAGATATGCTATTTAATTATGGGTTGCAAAATGATGATATTTTATTTCTATTATTACAACTTTATTTTTTATTTTTATTTTTGTAGTAAAAAATGTTTAATTGAGTTGAGGCAGACCAAATGGTTCTTCTTCTTCCTTTTTTTTTTTTTTTGAAACAGAGTTTTGCTCTTGTTGTCCAGGCTGGAGTGCAGTGGCGTGATCTTGGCTCACTGCAACCTGTGCCTCTTGGGTTCAAGTGATTCTCCTGCCTTAGCCTCCTAAGTAGCTGGAATTGCAGACACCTGCCACCATGCCTGGCTAATTTTTTGTATTTTTAGTAGAGAAAGGGTTTCGTCATGTTTGCCAGGCTGGTCTTGAACTCCTGACCTCAGGTGATCCACCCACCTTGGCCTCCCAAAATGCTGGGATTACAGGCGTGAGCTACTGCACCCAGCCTTTTCTTCATTTTTAAAACTACTCTTTCTCTTGTGTCTTGTGTTTTGGGTGTCATACCTATGAAATCATTGCTTAGTCCCTGGTCGTGAGATTTATCCCTATGTTTTCTTTTAAGGGTATTATAGTTTTAGATCTTGTATTTAGGTCTGTCAACCATTTTGGGTTAACTTTTGTGTACAGTGTGAGGTAAGGTACAACTTCATTCTTTTGCAGGTAATATACGTTTGTGCCAGTACCATTTGTTAAAGAGAGTATTCTCTCCACTGGATTGTTGAGACACCTTTTGTGAAAATAAATTGACCACGAATGTGAAGGTTTATTTCTGGAGTCTTAATTTTATTTTATTGATCTATATGTTTATGCCAAGACCACATAGTCATGATTACTGTAGCTTTGTAGTAAGGTTTTAAATTAAGAAGTGTGAGTTCTTTAATATTGTTCTTTTTCAAGATGGTTTTGACTATTTTTAGTCCCTTTAATTTCCATATGAATTTCAGATCACCATGTCAACTTCTGTCAGAAAGACAGCTGGGATTTTGATAAACATTGCAGTAGAGCTGTGGAACAATTTGAGGGACTATTTCTATCTAAACAACATTAGGTGTTCTGATACATGAACATGGAATGCCTTTCCATTTATTTAGGTGTTCTTTCAATTCTTTCATCAGTGTTTTGTAGTTTCCAGTATACAAAGTTTGCATTAATTTGTTAAATTCATTTCTAAGTATTATTTTTCAGGCCATTGTTCGTGAAACAGTGTTCTTTATTTTTGCATTGTTTATTGCTAGTGTATGGAAATACAATTTGTGGGCCAGGTGGGATGGCTCATGCCTGTAATCCCAGCACTTTGGGAGGCTGAGGCAGGTGGATCACTTAAGGTCAGGAGTTGGAGACCAGCCTGGCCAACATGGAGAAACCCTGTCACTACTAAAAAATGTAAAAATTAGCTGGGCATGGTGGCACATGCCTATAATTCCAGCTACTTGGGAGACTGAAGCACGAGAATCACTTGAACCCGGGAGGTAGAGGGTGCAGTGAGCCGAGATTGTGCCACTGTACTCCAGCCTGGGTGACAGAGTGAGACTCTGTCTCAAAAAAAGAAAAAGAAATACAATTGTGTTTGTATTGATTTTATATCATGTAACCTTGATGAGCTTGTTTATTACTTTTAATAGTTTTTTTTTAAACTGGATTCCATTAGATTGTTTTGTATACAAAATCATGTTATCTGAAAATACATAGTTTTATTTCTTCCTTTCCAATCTGCATGCCTTTCCCTTCTTTTCTTTGCCTGTGTCCTGGCTCACATCTCTAGTACAGTGTTGACTGGAACTGGTGAAACTAGACATCCATGTCTCCTTCTTGATATCACGGGGAAAGTATTCAGTCTTTCACCATTAAGTATCAGGTTAGCTGTGTGTTTTTCATAGATTTTCTTTATGAGATGGAGGAGGTTTCCTCCTATTCCTAGTTTGTTGAGTGTTTTTGTAATGAAAGATTTTGGACTTTGTCAAATACTTAATCTGCATCTGGTGAAATGATCATGTGGCTTTTCTCTTGTATTCTATTTATGTGGTGTATTACATTAATTTTCATATGTATATATATATATTTTTTCAGACAGGGTCTCACTGTTGCCCAGGCTGGAGTGCAGTGACACAATCAGGGCTCTCACTGCAGCCCTGACCTCCTGGGCTCAAGCGACCCTTCCACCTTAGCTCCCCAAATAGCTGGGACTACAAGCGTGTGCCACCATGCCTGGGTATTTTCTTTTATTGGTATTTTTAGTAGAGATAGGGTTTCACTATGTTGCCCAGGCTGGTCTTGAACTCCTGAGCTCAAGGGATCCTCCTCTCTTGGCCTCCCAAAGTGCTGGGATTACAGGTGGGAGCCACTGCGCCTGGCACTTTTTGTATGTTGAACCAACATTGCATTATTGGCATAAATCTCACTTTGTCATTATGTATAGTCCTTTTCATATGTTTCTGGGATCAGTTTGCTGTTTGTTGTTGTTGAAGGTTTTGTTTTTATATTTATAAGAGATTTTTGTATTTAGATTTCTTGTGGTTCGTTTAATTTTTGTGTTAGGGTAATACTGGCCTTACAGAATGAGTTGGGAAGGTTTTGTATTGTCTCTTTATTTTGCATTTATCTGAAAATATTTTCTAGTTTGCCTTGTGATTTCTTGTCTTACCCATTTACTGCTTTGCGTGTTGTTCATCTTCCACATATTTGTAAATTTCTCAACCTTTCTGTTATTAATTTCTAATTTTATTCCTTGTGTTCATAAAACATACTTCCTGTGATTTCAGTTCTTTCAACTTTATTGATGGTTGTTTAATGAAGTAGCATATAATCTATCCTGGAGAATTTTATTAGTGCACATGAGAAGAATGTGTATTCTGCTATTGTTTGGTCAAGTGTTCTGTAGAAGTTTGTTAACTCTAGTTAGGTTTTCATATTTTTGAAGTCTTATATTTCCGAAGTGTTGATTTTCTGTCTAGATCTAACCATTATTGAAAGTGAGTTATTGGCTAGGCGTGGTGAGTCATGCCTGTAATCCCAGCACTTTCGGGAAGCCAAGGTGGGCAGATAAATTGAGCTTATGAGTTCAAGACCAGCCTGGGCAACATATTGAGACTCTGTCTCTAAAAACAAAAAAAGAAAGAAATTGAATCATTGAATTCTTCAGTGTCTATTGTTGGATTGTCTATTTTTCCCTTCAGTTTTGTCATTGTTTGTTTTATGTATTTTGGGCTCTAGTGTTATGTGCATACATGTTTATAATTGCTATATCTTCTTGATTGATTGGTATCATTATAAAATGTCCCTCCTGATTTCCATTGTCATTTTTTTTTTTTTGGTTTAGAGTATATTTTGTCCTATTCTAATATAGCCACTCCAGGTTTCTGTTAATCTTTTTCATATTAGCTTTAACTTATTTGTGTCTTTGAATGTGAGATGTGTCTCCTGTAGACTGCATACAGTTGTCTCTTTAAAAAAAATCCACCTGGGTGTGGGGGCTCATGCCTGTAATCCTAGCAACTTAAGAAGCTAAGGCAGGAGGATTGCTTGGGGTCAATATTTTGAGATCAGCCTGGGCAACATAGGCCTTGTCTTTACAAAGAAAAACAAAAATCAGGTTTCCACTCACACAACTTTGTATTGTTTAATGTATTTCTATTCAATGTTATTATTGATATAGGTGGATTTACATCTGCCATTGTGGTTTAAAAAATTTGTCTCATGCCTTTTTCGTTGCTGTATTCCTCCTTAACTGCTTTATTTTGCATTCAGTGCTGTTATTGTTACACATATTTTATCTGTAATATTTAGAAATCCAACAATACATTTTTATAATAATTATTCTAGAGTTTTTGTAACTTTTAAAGAAGTTGATGGGTAAGAATGGGAAAAAATTGAAAAAGAAAAACAGTGAACATAACAGAAACAGTTTTAAAAAAAAGCTGAAAGAAGGGAACAAGCATACCTTTATAGCGTTTGTTGTGGTAACCTTTTTGGGTACCATTTCTGGTTCTTTTCATTTGTTTTTGTGGGTTCATGTTATGTTACCATTTTGTGTCATTTTCTTACTTCATAATAGCTTTGTTTGTTTGTTTGTTTTGCGACAGAGTCTCACTCTGTCGCCCAGGCTGGAGTGCAGTGGTGCTAACTTAACTCACTGCAACCTCTTTCTCCTGGGTTCAAGTGATTCTCCTGTGTCAGCCTCCTTAGGAGCTGGGATTATAGATACGCACCACCACACCCAGCTAATGTTTTCGTATTTTTCGTGGAGATGGAGTTTCACCATGTTGGCCCATCTGGTCTTGAACTCCCGACCTCAAGTGATCTTCCCACCTCGGTCTCCGGAAGTGCTGGGATTACAGGCGTGAGCCATCATACCTGGTCCATAATAGCTTTGTTTTAACTCAAAATTTTCTTTAGCTATGAGTCCCAAAATACACACACACACACACACACACACACACACACACACACACACAGAGTTTAATGCAATTGCTTTTTACATCAGTTAAGAGAAGAAAGAAGAAGATATGTACATTTATACTTTTTCCTTTTTATTTTTTGAGACAGGGTCTTGCTCTATTGCCTAGGCTGGAGTGCAATGGTGCGATCTCAGCTTACTGCAACCTTGATTTCCCAGGATCAAGACAATCCTCCTACCTCAGCTTCCCAAGTAGCTGGGACTGCAGGCATGCACCACCACATCCAGCTAATTTTTTAAAAGTTTTTTTATAGAGACGGGGTCTCAGTCTGTTGCCCAGGTTGGTCTTGAACTCCTGGGCTCAAGCAATCCTTCTGCCTCAGCCTCCTGAAGTGTTGGGATTACAGGTGTGAGCCACTATTCCTGGCCTATACTGTCTTTTATGATTATAGAATTTCCTTTACAAGAGAGCTCAGTTTTAAAAACATTAGTTAATTACCTTTTCAGCAAGCATTTCTGTGAAAGAGAGATCTCAGTTTTTTATGTGAATTTGAATTACTCTCTGTGGTCAACTGCTTTGAGTTTCAAGAAGTCCTTCAGTATTTCTTTTGAGTCCACTAGCAAAGGAGTCTCTCAGTAGAATCTGGGTCTCAACTTATACAATTAAAATCAGCATCTTTGAGGGTACAGCCTAGGCAACGGTAGTTTAAAAAATTGTATCATGTTATTATTTTTATTTTTTTATTTTATTATTTTTTTATTTTTATTATTTTTATTTTTTGGGCACTCTTGTGCCCAAGCTGGAGTGCAGTGGCATGATCTCTGCTCATTGCAGCCTTTGCCTCCCCGGTTCAAGCGATTCTCCTGCCTCAGCCTCCCGAGTAGCTTGGACTACAGTCGTGTGCCACCATGCCCAGCTAATTTTTGTGTTTTTAGTAGAGATGGGGTTTCACCACGTTGGCCAAGCTGGTCTCGAACTCTTGACCTCAGGCAATACACCTGCCTTGGCCTCCCAAATTACTGGCTTTATAGGCATGAGCCACCGTACCCAGCCAATTCTGATAATAAACCAAGGACTATAACCACAGGGTTAGATGATTTCCAGGGTCTCATGTAGCTCTCACATTGTGTGACACTGTGGATAGATTTCTTAGTTCATGTTAAACCACATCTTCATAGCATATTAGTCTGACGTAGGACTGTGTTCTCAAAGCTTTGTCCCTAGAAAAACAGCATCAGCGTCTCCTGGTAAAATGTTAGCAGTGCAAATTCTCAGGCACCACTCTACATGGAATAAATCAGCAATGGACATTCCTGCAAAGGACACAGCAGTATGTGTATTAACAAACTCCGTCTCTCCACGCGATTCCATTGCACTATAAGTTTGAAAACTACTGGCACGGAGAAAGAGTGTTGTGGGCTTTAGGGTCTGAGGACTTCTTATGAGTCTTGGAGAGGTATAAAGGGCCAGCTCTGCGGTTATTTTGAGCAACTTACATATTTTCACTGAGCCCCTTTTTTCTATCTTTTTTTTTTTAAAGGAGAAGAAGAGTATTTGCTTTTTCTGAACTCACATGGTTGTTGGGAGGCTAGACTGTTTATGTCAAAGCCCCTTTGTAAACTGCTAAGCACGTATGCACACAGGAGGAGTCACTGTGAGCAAGGGAACTACAATTCATTGAGCATTTGTTCTGGGACAGGAACTTATTTATTTATTGAGACATGGTCTTGCTCTGTCACCCAAGCTGGAGTGCAATGGTGCGATCTTGGCTCACTACAACCTCTGCATCCCGGGCTCAAATGATCCTCCTGCCTCAGCCTCCCAAGTAGCTGGGACTGCAGGCATACACCACCATGCCTAGCTAATTTTTGTATTTTTTTGTAGGGACGGGGTTTCACCATGTTGCCAAAGTCTCAAACTCCTGGACTCAAGGGATCCTTCCACCTTGGCTTCCCAAAGTGCTGGGATTACAGGCCTGAGCCACTGCACCCAGCCAGGAACTTTATATTTATTATTTAATTCATAGCCACTCTACACATAGTGAAATAGTTATTTAGAAATCCAGTTTAGTTTTTGAATTGTATTGGAATTTATATATTGAAATTCAACATTGGAATATAATTCTATCAAAATCAGCTACATCAAAAAATCTAACTATGTGGAAATTCTTCTATATCAAAATCTAAGTACACAAAGATCAAACTGCATCAAAATCCAACAGGAGAGCTAGGAGAAAAATGATGTATATTAAAATACTAGGAGCATTTTGTTGTACTCTCTCACCTCCTCAAAACAAAAGCTCAAAATCTTGTCCTGTCATATCGGTAGCTAAAGCGTGTTAACACTTAGCTCTTACACTAAGCTGGTTACTTCTTTGACTTAGGGGAAGTCATGCTTCCTTACTGGATTGGACTTTAATCTTTCTATTTTAAAATTAGTGATTTTACAAAAATAAAATCTTTAAAATATCATTCTTACCTTAGTCTGTTTAAAATGTGCTGTTACAGCTTGGCATGGTGGCTCACACCTGTAATCCCTGCACCTTGGGAGGCTGTGGTGGGTGGATCACTTGAGGCCAGGAGTTTGAGACCAGCCTTGCCAACATGGCGAAAGCCTGTCTCTAAAAATACATAAATTAACTGGGCGTGGTGGTGCACACCTGTAGTCCCAGCTTCTTGGATGGCTGAGGCATGAAAATCGCTTCACCCCGGGAGGTGGAGGTTGCGGTGAGCCGAGATCGCCCCACTGCACTCCAGGCAGGGGGATAGAGCGAGATTCTGTCTCCCACTCCTCAAAAAAGTATTCATTTGAGATTAGGGAAAACTTCCCTGCCAACACCGGTCCTTAAGAGTGTGGTTAGGAGCTCTCAGAAGTCACTGGTTTTATTCTGAAATTAATAACACTTATTTCCCAATAGAGAGGTACTCACTGTGCATTGGAATATTTTGATGTTTTGTCACAGCCATTTCATATGTGGAGGTGCCTGTGTGTGTGCTTTATTATTTATTTATTTAGTTAGTTTTTTTGAGACACAGTTTTGCTCTTGTTGCCCAGGCTGGAGTGCAATGGCGAGATCTTGGCTCACCGCAACCTCTGCCTCCCAGATTCAAGAGATTCTCCTGCTTCAGCCTCCTGAGTAGCTGGGATTACAGGCATATGCCATCACACCTGGCTAATTTTGTATTTTCAGTAGAGATGGGGTTTATCCATATTAGTCAGGCTGGTCTTGAACTCCCAACCTCGGGTGGTCTGCCCACCTCAGCCTCCCAAAGTGCTGGGATTACAGGCGTGAGCCACTGCACCTGGCTGCATGCGTGTGTGCTTTAAAACATTAATCTTATTGGGTGAATATTATTACATTATGTCACATTTGCATGCATTCTATTATTATTTGTAGAGATGGTGGTCTGACTATGTTGCCCAGGCTGGTCTGAAACTCCTGGCCTAAAGTGATCTTCCTGCCTGTACTGAGATTACGGGCATGAACCACCATTCCTGGCCTTTAAAAAAAATATTATTTATTTATTTATTTATTTTTTGCATGCATTTTATGGCCACTGTTATGTGTACTATGACTTAACAGGGGCTAGAATGTGAATTTGAAGTTTTAGTATTTTGGTTCATTTCTCTGTAAATTTGAAGGGACCTTGAGGCTAGCTAGTGATGGAGTATTCAGTCTCTGAAGAATATTGTTGTCTTGGCACTAAAGAAATGAATTTGCTCCCATTTTCTATTATTCCTGCATCCAGGCAGCAGAATCTGCTTTATTCACTGAAGATTCGTGTACAGGCACAGCACCAGCCTGTGTTTCTACGGTTTGAAGGCTTTAAGCTCTTTGCTTCTTTGCTTTTTTTTTTTTTTTAAGTAATTTCCACAAATTATCATTTAGAGCTAATAGAAATGGTTGGGAGGTTATTAAGATTTTCCCTCTATCGTTTTTTGGCCCAGAAATCTCCTGCTTTGTTCTCTCAAAGGCTGAGTCTTTAGCAGAGGCTCTGCCAAAAAGAACTGGAGTTTTCCCTTGGGAATCAGAGGAAGGGCTCAGTATTCAGTAAATTTGAAAGACAAGCTTTTCAGATGTTAATAAGTCTAAACAGGACCCAGGAAGATCTGCAGTCTGGGAGGCAGATTAAATACCCAAGCGGTATAACGTTTCCCTTGGCTGTGGCCAGGTTCTTACTATTGGTGATAACTTTAGGAAGGGATCACAAAGGTGGAATTCTCCCAAAGGTCATCTCTCTGAACTTGGAATGCAATACAAGCTTCAAAAGTCACAGCAAGCCATAAGCACTGGCAACACCAGGCGCCTATTTGGGTGCCAGATTTTCACATTTTCTTTGGGTTTCTCACCATGTCACTAACCCCAGCTGCTAGTGAATGCTTAACTGCCAGTTGCTGTCACAAACATCATGTTGGAAACATGAAAAAAAAAGTTATCTGCTTTGGAAAGAGTGCAGGGGCCACAGCAAAAAGCTAATTAGTTATTTTCATCATCATCATTATTAATGCAAATTTAAAAGCGCAGTGTCATAAAATAGACATTGTGTACACATGTACTCAAGATAAACATTTTGTCATATTTGCTTCAGATCGTTCTCATTCTTTTTTTTTCTTTCTTTTTTTTTTTTTTTTTGAGACTGAGCCGCGCTCAGTCCCAGGATGGAGAGCAGTGGTGCAATCTTGACTCACTGCAGCCTCCGCCTCCTGGGTTCAAATGATTCACGTGTCTCAGCTTCCCGAGTAGTTGAGATTACAGTCACCCGCCACCACACCCAGCTGATTTTGTATTTTTAGTAGAGACTGGATTACACCATATTGGTCAGGCTGATCTTGAATCCAAGCCTCAAGCTATCCGCCCGCCTCGGCCTCCCAAAGTGCTGAGGTTACTGGCTTCAGCCACTGCATCTGGCCCAGATGGATCTCATTCTCTAAGTAAAACATAGAGATAGCGAAGTATGCATTTACCTTTTTCCCTAGTCCCTATTCCTTTCTCTCACCAAGGGCAGCCACAATCCTGAATTTGGCATTTATCCTTCTTGGCCATGTTTTCTGTTTATATATAATATTATAATCATTGTGTAATATGACTATATATTAATACATCTAATATATAAGTAATTAATATGAAACATAATTATAATTATTAAGATATAAATATATAATTATGTACTATATTATATCGAATCATATATAAATTATACAAGTACAATATAGTTTTACATAAATTACATAAATATAAATTATATAAATATATATTAATGTATATTATAGAAGTATAATTTTACAGAATTATACATTTTGTGTATATTATATATGAGATATATATTAGACATATACTAGATATATGCATTTGTTGTTTGTATCTATATATACAAAATAGAAAACAGGGCCAAGAAGAATGCATGCCAAATATACATATTTAAATATATTTAATATGTAATATATTTGATAAGTATATTTAATACTTAAATATTTTTAGTTATATAAATATATAAATGCTTATATTTATAGAGACTACAAATATTATATAGAGATATATAAATATATATGCTGGAAGTGTTTATTTAAATTTTTTTCACAAGTAGAGGCATACTATATGTACTTCAACTTGTTTTTTTCGACTTAGCATTATTCTTTTTAGATTTTTAGATATTTTCATGTTGATATACAGTATATAGATATAATTTACTTTTCACTTTTTATTAAAGGGACACAGTCTCATTATGTTGCCCAGGTCGAGCTTGAATGCCTGGGCTTAAGTGACCCTCCTGCCTCAACCTCCCAAGTAGCTGGAACTATAGGCACTTGTTGCCATGCTGGGCTTCATTAATTTACAATACTAAATTATAAATTTAGTATTTAGTTGCCCACTTCAGACTGGGCAACTGAGCAAGATTCCATCTCAAAAAATGAAAAAATAAATGAATAAATACAAAATATTAAAAAAAAAAGATTTGAAATGGCCAGACCTTAAACATTTTGCCAATTTGATGGATGTGAATACTAAATTTATAATTTAGGACACTTCTGTTATGAATATTGTTGGGAAAATTATAAATTAAATCTCTTGCTAATGTAGAAAATCCTTTTCACAAATGTAGAAAAGAAAGAACACCGGCCGGGAGCGGTGGCTCGTGCCTGTAATCCCAGAACTTTGGGAGGCCAAGGCGGGTGGATCACCTGAGGCAAGGAGTTCAAGACCAGCCTGGCCAACATGGTGAAACCCTGTCTCTACTAAAAATACAAAAATTAGTTGGGCATGATGGCTAGTGCCTGTGATCCCAGCTGCTTGGGAGGCTGAGGTGGGAGAATCGCTTGAATATGGGAGGCGGAGGTTGCTGTGAGCCAAGATCTCACCATTGCACTCCAGTGTGGGCGACAGAGCCAGACTCCATCTCAAAAAAAAAAAGAAAGAAAGAAAACCATTGTGTTACTGAAAGCATTAAATCAGACGGGATGTGAATGACAGGCAATACACTAACGAGACTGTAAGCATAGAAAGAAATGTTACATTTTTACATAGGCAAGAAGATATGATCCATTTATATAGGTGTTCTCAATATAAAGCATAACTTGCCCTCCAGTTAGATTCGACAGCACTTTTGTTTTACATACTTCAGGCAATATTCACTTTGAGGTGGCCCTATGTTGGTTAATTGCCTTTATCCAAAGAAAAAGAATATAACTTCTCTTGTCTATCTGCCCAGCAGGCATAAGATTTAAAGCAAGGAATCTGAGCTAAACTCCCTGAGGTAACAAGGAGATAGGGGTATACCTATCTTGATGTTAATGTTTCAAAGAGATGGATCCCAGGTCCTTAAGAAAAATATTAGGTGGTCATGCTGGCAAGAGGCTTATTTAGCTCTTAAAAACATTTGCATAGTTATCAAAAAGATAGAAGGTGGCTTTGTAATATCCTTTTCTTAAGGAAATGCTCTAAGAAAAGGAAGAAGGGAAAAGCCTTTTCCTATTCAACAACTGGGAACATTCAATCCTACTATGTACTACATATTTATTTATTCATTTACTTATAAACGGGCATGTAGGCTGTTTCTAATTTTTCATTATTTCCGATAATATGCTAACGAATATCCTTATCTATGCCTTCCTGGGCAATGTGCAAGAGTTACTCAGCTTATGAGCATTGTTAACACTACCTGATATTTCCTAATTGTACTCCTGAGTGGTTATACCCATTTGTACTTACACTAACAAATATAAGA
This sequence comes from Cacajao melanocephalus, assembly GCA_963573385.1. Taxonomy (NCBI): domain Eukaryota; kingdom Metazoa; phylum Chordata; class Mammalia; order Primates; family Pitheciidae; genus Cacajao; species Cacajao melanocephalus. The sequence goes on along the minus strand of CAUYLG010006608.1, from coordinate 1,887 downwards.
CTATCAACATTATTCATTTGTTCACATTATTAAGGTTTGGGGCCGGGTACGGTAGCTCACGCCTGTAATTTCAGCACTTTGGGAGGCTGAGGTGGGCGGATCATTTGAGGTCAGGAGTTCAAGACCAGCCTGTTCAATATGATGAAACCTCGTTACTACTGAAAATACAAAAATTAGCGGGGTGTAGTGGTGGGTGCCTTTAATCCCAGCTACTTGGTTGGCTGAGGCAGGAGAATCGCTTGAACTGGGAAGTCGGAGGTTGCAGTGAGCCAAGCTTGTTCCACTGCACTTCAGACTGGGCGACTGAGCAAGATTCCATCTCAAAAAAAATAAATAAAAAAATAAAAAAATACTAATTAAAAAAAAAGATTTGAAATGGCCAGACCTTAAACATTGTGCCAATTTGATGGATGTGAAATGGTATCTCATTATCCTTTAATTTTTGTTTTCCTAATTACTAATTGAATATGTTACAATGTGTTTATTAGCCATTCATATTTCCTTTTTTTGTGACTTGCTTATTTTTGCAGTATTTGCCCATTTTTATTTTGGGTTTTTGGGCTTTACTATTGATTGATAAGAGTTTTTTCTATATTTTAGAAGTTAGTATTTTATTTGTTACATATGTTGCAAATAATTTCCCCTATTTCTAATGTTCCCCATTTCCAAAGTCAACTATATTGTTAATTTTTACCCTCCTTTCATTTTATTTCCTGTATTTTTGTCATGCAGAAGTTATGTCTATTTTCCTTTATTACTTGTGCTATTTGCATCTAATTTAAGAAATTCTTTCCTATGCTGATGTTAGAGATATTTTCTTGTGTTCTTTTAAAAGTTTAAAAGTTTTGTTTTTCACTTTTAGATAATAATTCATGTAGTTTTACTTTTGTGTATGGTATGACATAGATATCTAGATTTGTATGTAGATATCCAATTAATCCAACATTTTTAATGTAATAATATACCCTTTTTTCAATGTTTTGTGATGTTTACTGTGTCATATCATAATTTTTTATATATATGTGCATTTATATCAGGGATTTCCATTTCTGGTCCATCTGGCTATTTGTCTCTCCCTGCACCTAGACTGTCTTGATTATTGTAGCTTGTAAGAAGTCTAGCTTATTGGAGAGTATTTTCCTAACTGTTTTTAGATTGGCACTTCTCTATTTTTTTTTAATTGCATTTTAGGTTTTGGGGTACATGTGAAGAACATGCAAGATTGTTGCATAGGTACACACATGGCGGTGTGATTTGCTGCCTTCCTCCCCATCGCCTATATCTGGTATTTCTCCCCGTGCTATATCTCTCCAACTCCTCACCCCCTGCTGTCCCTCCTCTGTTTACCCCCGACAGACCCTAGTGTGTGATGCTTCCCTCCCTGTGTCCATGTGTTCTCATTGTTCAACACCCGCCTATGAGTGAGAACATGTGGTGTTTGATTTTCTGTTCTTGTGTCGGTTTGCTGAGAATGATGGTTTCCAGGTTCGTCTATGTCCCTACAAAGGACACGAACTCATTGTTTTTTATGGCTGCATAGTATTCCATGGTGTATATGTGCCACATTTTCCCTGTCCAGTCTATCATCAATGGGCATTTGGGTTGTTTCCAGGTTTTTGCTACTGTAAACAATGCTGCAATGAACATTCATGTGCATGTGTCCTTATAGTAGAATGATTTATAATCCTTTGGATATATATCAAGTAATGGGATTGCTGGGTCAAATGGAATTTCTACTTCTAGGTCCTTGAGGAATTGCCACACTGTCTTCCACAATGGTTAAACTAGTTGACACTCCCACCAACAGTGTAAAAGTGTTCCTATTTCTCCACATCCTCTCCAGCATCTGTTGTCTCCAGGTTTTTTAGTGATCGCCATTCTAACTGG
>CAUYLG010006607.1:0-32030 GCA_963573385.1 Cacajao melanocephalus | reverse complement strand
TATATTATATATTATATATTATATATATAATATATTATTAATATTATATATATATTATATATATATAAATATATATTATATATATAATATATATATAATGCCAGGTCTTTATTTCCTGATGCCTGATTATTACCATAGAGTAAAATGCACTGATTCTTTAACAGGAAATTCAAAGTTTGTTCAATGTTATGAAATTATTTAAATATTTTGTTTATACTTATTACATTAAACTAAATGGGGGAGATAATCTAGTTTCTGAATCAGGCCATTCTATAGAAAAGAATGAATATAGGAAATGATTCAATGATTTAATATTTTATATTTTATATAATATATATATTTTATATAATATATAACAACTGTAACCCTATATCCTCTTTTGAGGAGGATAGTAAACTCTTACTTAAGATTTACTCATTTTCTCATTGTGCTGCATGCCACTATTTAAAAATTCCCAATTTAATCAAACTAAGTTTCATCATCTAGGAAATTTCAGAATGTGTTCTGTAATGGTTTTGATTTGGTAGTTGAAAAGAGAGAAGTCATCCTCATTACCATTACCACACACTTGTGAAATCATAGCAGTGAAATCTTAGCATCAGAATGGGCTACAAGAAGTTATCTAGATTTCTAGACAGCTCTGTGCCTCCAATTTTTTTGCTTGCTGCAAAATCAATTAACACTTACTCATGTTTTTTCATAATAGATTTCTAGAAGGCCTGATACTTGAGCTACTCGAAAGTCACTAATAGTTTGTAAAAAAAATTCTACTAAAGTAAAATTTTCTAATAGGGAGCATTATCAAAATTCACACTTAACATAGGTGAAAATCACAAGCACTCTCAGTGTTTTCCCTGTAACATTTGTAGGAGAGATCACTAAAGTGAGGCGTGTTGTAATGAATAGACTGTATTTCCTTTCTTGGCTTCTGACCTTGATTGTTACAAAGTTTCTTCTATAATTCAAAAACAAAATTAATCCTATGCTGACTCATACTGGTTTTTAACCCTCTGTTATAAATACATATAGATTCTCTGGTATGGTGGCAAAAAAATAACCTGCATGAAGGAAACCATTATTTACTTGAAGAATTTGAAGAGTTAAGCAACCCTGTGAATTGCTTTCAACAAGTATACAGTTTAATTTGGACTTGTGAGTAGAGTGATTAAACAGAATTCTTCACTAGAGGGTACAGATTCATCTGAGTTTAGCTAAGGAAGGATTTAAACATTGTATCATGGTTACAGTGCAGTGCAGAGACAATGAGAGTGGGCATTGATTCATAACAAAATTGGGTTTAATTTTGGCCAATTACTAGCTGAGGGACTAAGGCTTTTTTAACTAGATCCTTGATTGGTAAATAAAAATAATACCTATTTATAATGAATACTGAGTGTAGAGTACATGACATGTAATAGGCACTGTGTAAAGAAGGGTGCTCCTTATTTTATGGTCATATTCATCATAGCAGGCAGTAAAATTGTGATACCAATCTTTATTTTTATTGTTGTGTAAGTGGTTATTTAAAAAGTTGCTGTGATTCCTTTTTCCCACTCTTTTCCCCATCTCATTACTCTCTAGGTGTAATCACTTAGCTAATAGAAACATGTTGATTAACCAGACAAACATTGCTTTAAATGCCCATTACTACTGGTAGAAATAAACAGAGCAAAAGCATACAACCTTCCAAGCTAAAATTCTGAGTTTTAAGTTCAAGTGATTCAAATTGATACAAACAAAACAAAACTTTCTAAATTGCTAAAAGTAAGGAAGATCTGAATGTTAGTCTCAATTTTGGAAATCAAACAATTGGAAGCCTTACAGTAGGCTTTGACTTTTATAAGCTCAACTGGATACTTTTAGAATACAAATATTTTTTCTATTTATTTTATATTATAACCCAAATAAATATTCATGAAACACATGTGTTCTACGTAGCAGTCGGTCGTAGAGACATTGATCAGAGTGCAGGAAATAGGAAAAGACAGAACATCAAACTGCATATTTATGTATCCAAGGTAAATGAGAACTTGATTATGAGAATTAATATAGGGAAAGTAATATCATTTTTGGATTTACAATTCTTTTTGATTTAATATTGTATGACTAACTGTATTTTATTTTTGACAGATAATAAGCCAATCACATCTCCTTTATTATCCTGGGAGGCCTCTGTCTTTGGGATATTAAAAAATAGAGAAAGCATTAGAAAAAAAAAAAAACCCTGGAAAGTAGATGCTAACTCTCTAACTATTTAGCTTGCCATATTTTCTATTTCCTGTCTGAGACAAGGAGAAGCAACTGTGCTGCATTATCAAAAAACTAAATAAAAAATTAAAACATCAGACAGTCTAAATGTCTACTTCCAGTGACACAACGCTTAGTCAACATCATTTGGCTTTGCTTAGGGAGCCTATGTTTTCCTACACTTTGTAATCGTCTCTGCATTAAATTACATTTGAAATAGAAAGAGACTATATGAAGGAAATGCTTGGGAAAGTGAGCTATGCATCTTGACATCTCTTTCTCAAGTTCTATTCAATTTGATCATTCACAAAATATATACTATGCATTTTTATTATTTGTCAACACCCACTCTCCACCTCTGCCTCTACATATTATTAATATTTTACTGTAATTTATAAAGAAAAAGCAGTGTTACGATTGATGAGAATAAAAAGATTTTTAGTTACACTTAAAATGACACATAAATGCAAAAAGTTTAAATGAATCATTACTAAAATAAATTTACAATTTCCACAGAGAAATACATTTTAATAAACAAAGTAACATTGTCAAGGTAAAACTTGAGTAAAACATTCAATATTTCTGAATGTTGTTCACGTACCCCTTAAACCTAAGGCAAGCTCTCCTCTTTGCCTGCTGCCACCCATGTAAGACATGTAACGTAAGGGGTACAGGGGTACCTGAACAACATTCAGAAATATTGAAACAAAAGTTTAAATCTCCATCTGAATTTTGATTACTAGTGGAACAACCAACAAATCCCCAAAAGAGAAGAGGAATTGCTGAGCATTTGGAAGTGGATTGGCTCTGTCATCTAGCTATAGGTGTTACATCTACTATTCCATAATGTTTTCATAAAAAGGAGTTGGAGAAATATTTTTGACTTTGCACCCATAGTCAACCTTTCTCATATGAGTACGAATCAGCTCCATCCAAATAGTGAACATGATTTCCACTGTCGTGTTCACAACCCTTTAGTAAAATGTACCCACACGTGTAAGCACCTCACTTGAATTCCTGTTGAATCACTAAACCCTGAGATCAAGAGGTAAAACTTTCCTTTTTTTCTCTTAGTTTAGGAAGTTTTTCTGGGCAACTGTCCAGCTCTACAGGTGATTACTGATTAACCAATGATACATATAAAATAAAAAATTAAGAGGCAGCATAACTATTTATCTGTATGATCAAAGAAGGGAAATGAAGACTATACGTTGTACTTCAGCTAAACAAGAAGCTTTATTGTGGCATTTTCTCCCTCTTTCTACTTTACCCTACCTTCCTCCCTCCATTCTTTTCTTCTTTCTTTTCTTCCCTCCCCCTTTGTTTTCATACCTATTTGAGTGCCTCCTTAATATCAGGCACTGTGACAGGGGAAGGAAAAACAAATATTGTAGTGCCAAAATAGGCAGAGTTTGTTTCACGTGGCTGACCATCTTCTTAGGAGAAATTACATAATAAAATTATATATTAATTATTAATCATTACTAATAAATATATACTTAGAACTGCAAAGATTGCAATGAAGCAGAGGAAAGTGGCACTATGGCAACGTAAAATAGAATTTAACCAGGTCAAAAGCCAAAGGATGGTTTTCACAATGGAATCTCAGCTAAGAGCTAAAGGAGTAGTATGAGATAACTGAGTAAAGGGGGAAAGACCATTGCAGTGGAATGCAAAACCAGTGAAGGAAAGAGCCTGACTAGAAGAACCAGGGTGAAATAAACTACTAGTTATCATACCTTACTTATTAGAGAACAGCTGGTAGAATATATACAGAGGGAGAAATACATTAAAGTCAAAATTGAGTAGAAAACAGATGTGAAACGCAACACAATGATTTAAAAATCAATTAAAAAATCAATCTTAGCAATTATTTCTGCAATATTTTAACATTTACATTTCATTGCTATTGAATCATTTTGGTGATTATGCATGATTATTCAATAAATACTGTCTAGACAGTGTGAACCATTTGCTTAATATTAAAGGTTAAATAGATCCCTGACTTATCAACTAAATGCTTCATTTCCATACACAGTCATTCACACACACACACACACACACACACACACACATATATTTCAATATATGAGATAAACAGTAAATTTTAACATTTCTCCATGGCAATATTTGTTAATTAACAATCTATCCAACATTCTTTGCTCTGATGCTATTTCTATTCCAGCTTTGGAATTAAAATAATGTTAAAGTATGGATAAGTAAACAAAGCATGTTTATTGTCAGCTTAAACTTATCATGGTTGGCATGAGGAAATGCAGTTGTTTATAGGTTTTTGAATAAAAAGGTAAATTAATTTGATTTAAAACATTTGATAGACTCACCAAATGTACAGTTCAAAAATTTAAATACAAATTTATAATTGGATTCTTAATCTCACTCTCCAACTCTCCTATTGAGAGTTTGGAAAAACATCTGCTACGAAAGCTAGAAAAGCCTCTGAGGACACTACTGATACTCTCTCTACAGGCTGATATGAAAAAGGAACCTGGGATAGTCATCAATACACACTAAACTCTAGCTGGTTCTTTTCTTTGCATCCTCCTGGGCTTGGGAGTCACAACTCAAAGTGTTCATGTTATACAGCAACCTGAACATGAAAGAAATGTCCTTCTAAAGGTTTACAAGAATATTAACAATGACTACATTCAGTCACACATATCCACAAACATTTCTTTATACTTGGATGGTATAATGCTCACATTCATTTTTAGATTTGATTTATAAATACAGAAGTATGTCTTACATCCATTTCATTGATTTATTCCTTTTGACAACTCCATGTTCAAATAGCAGGTAGTTTCATATAAGAATTCACACTGGATGAGTGTTAATCACATTTTGATATTCGATTTATCATACTACAATGGAAATGGTATGTTAAACACACACACACGCACACACACACACACACACACACAATGTCACATTTAATCCTGGGCATAATAACAAAAAGTATCCTCCTCTTTGAAACATTGTTGTATTATTCTGTTCTTACACTGCTGATAAAGACATACCTGAGACTAGGCAATTTACAAAAGAAAGAGTTTTAACAGATGTACAATTCCCTGGCTGGAGAGAACTCACAATCATGGTGGAAGGCAAGGAGGAGCAAGTCATGTCTTACACGGATGGCAGCAGGCAAAGAGGAGAGCTTGTGCAGAGAAACTCCCTTTTTTGAAACCATTAGATCTCATGAGACTTATTCTCTATCACAAGAATAGCATGGGAAAAATCCACTCCCATTATTCAACTACCTTCCACTGGGTTTCTCCCATGACATGTGGGAATTATGGAAGTTACAATTCAAGATGAGATTTGGATGGGGACACAGCCAAACACAGCCATATCATTCTGCCCCTAGCCCCTCCCAAATCCCATGTCCTCAGATTTCAAAATCAATCATCCCTTCCCAACAGCCTCCACAAAGCTTTAACTCATTTCAGCATTAACTCAAAAGTTCGCAGTCCAAAGTCTCTTTCTAGACAAGGCAAGTCCCTTCCGCCCATAAGCCTGTAAAATCAAAAGCAAGTTGGTTCCTTCCTAGATACAACGGGGAACAGACATCAGGTCAATACAATCATTCCAAATGGGAGAAATTGGCCAAAACAAAGGGGCTACAGGCTCCATACAAGTCCTAAATCCAGGAGGCAGTCACATGTTAGGGTTGCAAAATGAACTTTTTTGGCTTCAGGTCCCATATCCAGGTCACACAGATGCAAGAAGTGGGTTTCCATGGTCTTGGGCAGCTCTGCCCCTGTGGCTTTGCAGGGTGCAGCTTCCCTCCCAGCTGCTTTCACAAGCTGGCACTGAGTGTCTGTGGCTTTTCCAGGCACACGGTGCAAGCTGTCAGTGGATTTATCATTCCAGGGTCTGGAGGATGGTGTTCCTCTTCCCACAGCTCCACTAGGCAGTGTCCCAATGAGGACTCTGTGTGGGGGTTCCCACCCCATATTTTCCTTCAGCACTGCCTTAGCAAAGGTTCTCCATGAGGGACCCACTTCTGCAGCAAACTTCTTTTTGGATGTCCAGTAATTTCAATACATCCTCTGAATTCTAGGCAGAGGTTCCCAAACCTCAATTCTTGACTTGTGGGCACTCACAGACTCAACACTATGTGGAAGCTTCCAAGGCTTGGGGCTTGCACCCTCTGAAGACATGGCCTGAGATGTACTTTGGCCCCTTTTAGTCATAGCTGGAGCAGCTGGGACACAGGGCACCAAGTCCCTAGGCTGCACACAGCACGGGGACCCTGGGCCCAACCCACAAAACCACTTTTTCTGTCTAGGCATCTTGGCCTGTGATGGGGGTAAGGGGGCAGTCATGAAGACCTCTGACATACCTTGGAGATATTTTCTCCATTGTCTTGGGGATTAAAATTCGGCTCTTTGTTACTTATGCAAATTTTTTCAGTGGGTTTGAATTTCTCTTCAGAAAATGGGATTTTCTTTTCTATCGCATTGTTAGGCTGCAAATTTTTTGAACTTTTATGCTCTGTTTCCCTTTTAAAACTGAATGGTTTTGACAGCACCCAAGTCACCTCTTTAATGCTTTGCTGCTCAGAAATTTCTTCTACCAGACACCCTAAATCATCTCTTTCAAGTTCAAAGTTCCACAGGTCTCTAGGGCAGGGGCAAAATTCTGCCTGTCTCTTTGCTAAAACATATCAAGAGTCACCTTTGCTTCAGTTCCCAAAAAGTTCCTCATCTCCATCTGAGACCACTCACCCTGGATTTCGTTGTCCATATCACTATAAACATTTTGGTCAAAGCCACTCAACAAGTCTCTAGGGAGTTCCAAACTTTTCCACATATTCCTGTCTTCTTCTGAGCCCTCCAAACTATTCTAACCTCTGTCTGTTACCCAGTTCCTAAGTTGCTGCCACATTTTTGGGTATCTTTTTGGCAATTTCTCACTCTACTGGAACCAATTTATTGTAATAACTCAATTTTCACAATGCTGATAAAAACATACTGAAGACTGGGCAATTTACAAAAGAAAGAGGCTTAATAAACTTACAACTCCACGTTGTTGGGGAGGCCTCACAATCATGGCAGAAGGTAAGGAGGAGCAAGTTGTGTCTTACATGGATGGCAGCACGCAAAGAGGAGAGCTTGTGCAGGAAAACTCCCTTTCTAAAAAAACCATCAGATTTAGTGAGATTTATTTTCTATCACAAGAATGGCATGGAAAAACCTGCCCCCATGAATCAATTACCTCCCACTGGGTTGCTCCCATGACAGGTGGGAATTGTGGGAGTTACAACTCAAGGTGAGATTTGGGTGGGAACAGAGCCAAATCATATCAACTGTCTTCTGAATAACATCTAAATGAAAATAAATTATAGACTAAAATTTTCTACAGATGAGATTAAAAATACTTTTCTAGAGGAATAATTAAGTAGACAGCTAGCTGAAACATATGCCTGCCAAAAATGTAGGAAGGAGAAATGAAAACCAAGACATAGAATGTGAACATTTAACCAAGGTAAAATTTACAAGCATAAAAAAGAAAGCCTCAATGCTATAAAAACAACCATAAGCCAAAATATTCTAAGTTAAAATCCATTCTAACTCCCAAAGTCTTTTTTAGTTAAGGCATTTGGCTTGAAGTTTAAATATTCCTCTAAATCTTCCAGGTTTTCATTGCCATAAATACGCTATATTCTCTGCTACATGAATCTATCTTTTTATTTTAATATCAATCTTTTGGTTTATGGCTCCCAAGGTACAGAAAAAATTGGACTCTTGAAGTGAGATAATTAATGAGCAAATTATAGTTTGGGGAACATTATTTCTAGTTGATTGTGAAGTGGTGGGGCTGGGTTATTAGCCAACCAGAAACATTAATTTGCTAGTCTAAAGATTACAGAGACTATCATATGCCTAAATACAATTTAGTTTGAAAAATACTAGTTTTAAATTTTTTATAAGCTAATGATATTTTCTTAATGGCATACATACCAGTATAATGTGCTATTTATTTTACTTTTATTGCTTAAAAATGTGTAATGTATAATTTTTTGTTGCTATCAAATGTTTTGATGTGCTAAGCTTCAATTCTAAAGGCGAAAGAATATGTATAGAACAATGTAATTATTAACTGTGTAATAATTATGTTTAATTATTAATTTTAATTAACGTAAACTATATAATTAATATAAGCCATATTATGTGTGTGTGTGTGTATATATATATAGTCATGCCTCATTTAATTATGAAAATGCCTGCTTAGAAATGTGTCATTAGGTAATTTTGTCATTGTGCAAACATCATAAAGTATACTTACATAAACCCAGATGGTATAGCCTACTACACACATAGGCTACATGATATAGCAGCCAAGCTTGTCTAGCCCATGACCCATGGGCCACAAGTGGCTCAGGATGGCTTTGAATATGGTCAACACAAATTTGAAAACTTTTTAAAAATATTAAGAGATTATTTTGAGATGTATTTTTAGCTTATCAGCTACCGTTAGTGTTAGTGTATTTTATGTGTGGCCCAAGACAATTCTTATTCTTCTAACCTGGCCCAGGAAAGCCAACAGATTGAACATTGCTAGCTGGCCTATTACTCCTAGACTACAAACTTGTACAGTATGTAACTATACCAAGTATTAATAGGCAGTTGTAACACTATGATCAGTATTTGTGTATCTAAACATATTTAAACATAGAAAGGTACTGTAAATGTATGGTATAAAAGATGAAAAATGATAAACCCGTATAGTGCTCTTATTATAAATGAAACTTGCAGGACTGGAGGTTGCTCTGTGTGAATCAGCAAGTGAGTGATGAGTAAATGTGAGCATTATTGTGTACTACTGTAGACGTTATAAGTACACTTAAACTATACAAAGTTTATTTTTTAATTTATTTTGTCAGTAAGTTAAACTTAGTAACTTTTAACCTGTATAAACTTTTTAATTTTTAACTTTTTGAGCTATTGTAATAACATTTAGCTTAAAACACAAACACACTGTACAGCTGTACAAAGTACTTTCTTTCCTTAATATTCTTATAAGCTTTTTTCTATTTTTAGAACATTTTTAATGCTTAAACAATTTTTATAAAAGTACAAGATGTACACACATTAGTCTAGGCCTACACAAGGTCCAGATCATCAATATCACTGTCTTCTATCTCCACATCTTGTCTAAGAGGAAGGTTTTCAGAGGCAATAACATGTACGAAGCTGTTATCTCCTATGATAACAGTGCCTTCTGGAATACTCCTTTAGGACCTGACGGATGTGGTTTTACAGATAACTTTTTTAAAATAAGTAGGAATATTCTCTAAAATAATGATAAAAGGTATGGTGTAGAAAATATAAGGCCATAGGAATTTTTCGGCTCCATCATAATCTTATGGCATCACCATAGTATATGCAGTCTTTTCACTGAAATATCATTATACAGCATATGATTGTAGATACATGCTTCTTCAAAGTTTACATTGGATAACAGATTAAGAAAACAATACTAGCATATGAAAAAATAATACCCACAGTTTAAATTCAAAAAACTATTTAAATACACATGGTAATATGGATATACTTTGTGTTTTGGAATCTTTAATGATTCAGACAAAAAGAACATGTTATTTTCTAAACATGCAATTCATAGAGAACTAGAGAAATAAAAGGTAAATTCTAGAAGTATTTAATACTGCTAGAACTTTTTATTGTGTTGTACCAAACTTACAAATATGTCTCTATTTTCTTTGTTAGATTTCAAGTTCCTTGAGTACAAGAGACATACTATATTCGCCTTTGAACTTAAAGGTTATTGGCAGTAAATTTGTTAATATCAAATTTTAACTCCACAACTTACCCCTATGTCATAAAGGATGGCTGGTGTATTACTCTTTACTTTTTAAATTGTTTTTATTTTTAATTTTTATTGGCACAAAGTAGGTAAATTTATTTATAGGGTATATGCAATACTTTGATATAGGCATGCAATGCATAATAATCACATCACAGTAAATAGGATCTTCATTCCTCAAGCACTTATAATTTGTGGTACCAACAATGTAATTATATGTTTTTACTTATTTTTAGATGTAAAAATAAATTATTGCTGACTCTCGTCTTTCTGTTGTGCTATCAAATAGTAGTTCTTATTCACTCTTTCTAACTACTTTTTGCACACATTAACCATTCCCTCTTTACCCCCACTCACCTGCTACCATTCTCAATCGCTGGTAACCATCCATCTACTCTCTATCTTCATGAGTTCAAATGTTTTAATTTTTGGCTCCCACAAATAAGTGAGAACATGCAAAGTTTGTCTTTCTGTGTCTGTTACTTCACTTAACATAATGACCGCAAGTATCATCCATGTTTTTTAAATGACGGGATCTCATTTTTTAATGGCTGAATAGTACTCCGTTGTGTGGTGCCCAAAAGAGATCCATCATAGAATAAAAATGGTTTACATAGAATCTTGCTACCTGGGAATATAAGGAAGAGTTACTGATAAGTAGGCGGCCTCTTTCCTAGAACTAATTCTAACTCTGTGAGGAGCTGCTAGGTTCTAAAATGTCTGATATCTCTCATGAACTGCTTGGCTCATGAGTGGCATTTCCAAGGTAAACAAACATCTTCTTTAAAAGGCACTGCTCTAGTTAAAGAAGCATCAAGAAAATCTTTACTTTTAAGTTATCTGGGCAAAGTATGTTTTTTGTAACATATTTACTTTTCTCTCTGAGTTCTCCAAATTTCAGTGTGTGGCTTTATTACAACACGATTATTTGCATAAGTTTAATAAGAGCCTTTTAAAACAGAACAATTGGAGACACTGGTTATTTTACCAAGGCTTTAACTAAAGTAGTATATTTTTAGATAAAGTTCCAGCAAAGCCAACTTAAAAGGAGCCTATATGGCCAATCAATTCTTGCTGCATTTTATGCAAATAATCAGGCCAAGCATAATAAGCCTGTAACACAGAAACTTGTCTCAGAATAATTTCTCTTTAGTAGAAAAGAAAGAGGCTAAATAAATTGTTTCATAAGGTACAGATATCCCTTTGACATACTGATTTTCCTTTTTGGGGGTATGAACTCGGCAGTGGGATTGCCAGATAATACAGTAGAGGTATTTTATAGTTTACTGAGGAACTTCCAAACTGTTCTCCTTATAGTTTATACTAATTTACGTGCCTAACAGTAGAGTCTGAGAGTTCCCTTTTCTCCACATACTCGCCAGCACCTGTTTATGTCTGACTTTTGGATAAAAGCCATTTTAACTGGGACGAGATAACATCTCATTGTAGTTTTGATTTGCATTTCTCTGATGATCATTAATGTTGAGCACCTTTTCATATGCCTGTTTGCCACTTGTATATCTTCCTTTGACAAATGTCTATTTCTATATTTTGCCTGTTTCTTAATTTAATTGTTAGATTTATTTCCCATAGAATTGCTTGACCTCCTTATATCTTCTGGTTATTAATTTCTTGGCAGATGGTGATATAATTTGGCTCGGTGTCCCCACCCAAATCTCATCTTGAATTGTAATCTCCACATGTTGAGTGATGAACCTGGTGGGAGTTGATTGGATCATGGAGTGTTTTACCCCATGGTATTCTCATAATAGTGAGGGAGTTCTTCAAATATCTTATGGTTTAAAAGTGTCCGTTTCCCCTGCACTCTCTCTACTGCCATGATGTAAGACATACCTTGCTTCCTCTTTGCCTTCCATTATAATTTTAAGTTTCCTGAGGCCTCTCAAGACATGTGGAACTGTAAGTCAATTAAACCTCTTTTGTTTATAAATTACCCAGACTCAAGTAGTATGTTTCCAGCAGTGTCAAAACAGACTAACACAGATGAGTAGTTTGGAAATATTTTCTCCCATTCTACGGTCTGTCTCTTTACTTTGTTGATTGCTTCCTTTGCTGTGCAGAAGCTTTTTTAATTGAAGTGATCCTATTTATCCATTTTTGCTTGATTATCTGTGCCTCTGAGATATTACTCTAGAAATTTTTGCCCAGACTGATGTCCTAGAGAGGTTTGACAAAGTTTTCTTACAGCAATTTTATAGTTTTACATCTTAGATTTAAACCTTTAATGCATTTTTATTTGATTTTTGTATGTGGTGAGAAAGAGGCTCTACATGCATGTGTGTGTGTGTGCACGTGTGTGTGTGTGTGTGTTCATAGGAATATCCAGCTTTCTTAGCTGTTTTTTTATCAAAGAGACTGTCTTTTCCCCAGTGTATGTTCTTGGCACCTTTGTGGATAATGAGTTTACTGTAGCTATGTAGATTTGTTTCTGTGTCATTTATTCTCTTCTATTGTTCAATGATATGATTTGGCTGAATCCCCATGCAAATTTCATCTTGAATTGTATTCTCATAATTCCCATGTATTGTGGGTGGGATCTAGTGGGAGATAATTGAATCGTGAGGGCAGATTTCCCCATACATTTCTCGTGGTAGTGAATAAGTCTCACTAAATCTGATGGTTTTATCAGGGGTTTCCATTTTTGCATCTTTCTTATCCTCTCTTTGCCTGCAGCAAAAAGTTTGGAACTTCCTACAGACTTGTTGAATGACTTTGCCCACAATGTTAATAGAGATATGGCCAATAAGGTCCAAGATGAGGTGGTCTCAAATGAAGATGAGAAACTTGTTGGGAACTGGAGCAAAAGTGACTCTTACTATGTCTTACCAAAGACATTGGCAACATTTTGCCCCTGCCCTAGGGATTTGTGAAACTTTGAACTTGAAAGAGATGATTTAGGGTATCTAGTGGAAGAAATTTCTAAGCAACAAAGCATTCAAAAGGTAACTTGGGGGCTATTAAAAACATTCAGTTTTAAAAGGAAAACAGAACATAAAAGTTTGAAAAATTTGCAGGCTGATAATCCAGTAGAAAAGAAAATCCCATTTTCAAAGGAGAAATTCAAGCTGGCTACAGAAATTGGCACACTCCCCAAGACAGCGGGATATATCAAAGAGATATATCAGAGGTCTTCATGGCAGCCCTTTCCTTCATAGGCCTGGAGTTCTAGGAGGAAAAGTGATTTTGTGGGCCAAGCCCAGGTTTCCCAAGCTGTGTGCAGCTTAGGGACTTGGTGTGCTGTGTCCCAGCTACTCCAGGCATAGCTGAAAGGGGCCAACATAGAGCTTGGGCCATGGCTTCAGATGGTGCAAGCCCCAAGCTTGAGCTTGTGGGTGCACAGAAGTCAAGAACTGTGGTTTGGGAACCTCCATCTAGATTTCAGAAGATGTATGGAAATGCTTGGATGCCCAGACAGAAGTTTGCTGTAGGGGTGAGCCTCTCATTGAGAACCTCTGCTAGGGTAGTGTGGAAAATAAATGTGTGGTTGGAGCCCCAACACAGAGTCCCCATGGGGCACCACCTATTGGAGCTGTGAGAAGAGTGCCACCATCCTCCAGACCCCAGAATAGTAGATCGACTTACAGCCTGGAAAAGCTGCAGACATTCAATACCAGCCCATGACAAAAGCTGAGAGGGAGGCTATGCCCTGCAAAGCCACAGGTGAAGAGCTGCCCAAGACCATGGGAACCTGTTTCTTGCATTAGCATGACCTGGATGTGAGACATAGAGTCAAAGGAGATCATATTAGAGTTTACAGATGTGACTACCCCACTGCATTTAAGACTTGCATGGGCTCTTTAGCCCTTTTGTTTTGGCCAATTTCTTCCATTTGGAATGTTGGTATTTACCCAATGTCTGTACCCACATTGTATCTAGGAAGTAACTAACCTGCTTTTGGTTTTACAGGCTTATAGGCAGAAGGGACTTTCCTTGTCTCAGATGAGACTTTGGACTGTGGACTTCTGAGTTAATGCTGAAATGAGTTAAGACTTTGGGAGACGGTTCAAAAGGCATAATTGGTTTTGAAATGTGAAAATGTGAGATTTCGGAAGGGCCAGGGTGAAGTGATATGGTTTAATTGTGTCTGCATCCAAATCTCATCTGGAATTGTACTCCCACAATGGCCACATGTTGTGGGAGGGACCCAGTGGGAGATAAGTGAATCATGGGGGTAGTTCCCCCATACTGTTCTCATGGTAATGAATAAGTCTCGCAAGATCTGTTGGTTTTATCAGGAGTTTCCACTTTTGCATCTTTCTCATTCTCTATTTGCCTGCTGCCATGCATGTAAGATGTGACTTTCTCTTTTTTGCCTTCTGCCATGATTGTGAGGATTCCCCAGCCACATGGAACTGTAAATCCAGTGAAATCTCTTTCTTTTGTAAATTGCCCAGTCTCAGGTATGTCTTTATCAGCAGTGTGAAAACGGACTAATACAGTCAATGTGACTGTTTTTATGCCAGTTCTATGCTCTTGTGCTTACCATAGCTCTGTATTATAGTTTGAGGTCAGATAATGTGATTCCTCCAATTTTGTTTTTTGTGCTCAGGATAGCTTTGACTATTTTGTGTCTTTTGGGGTTCCATACAAATTTTAGGATAGTTGATTCTATTTCTGTGAAGAATATCATAGGTATTTTGATTGAGATTGCATGAAACCTTCAGATTGCCTAGGGTAGTAGAGACATTTTAACATTATTCAGTCTTCCAATCCAAAAACATAATCTAACTTTCCAGTTTTTTGCATCCTCTTCAATTTCTTCCATCAGTATTTTATAGCTTTTAATACAGAGATCTTTAACTTCTTTGATTAAGTTAAAACCTAGATATTTAATTTTCTTTCTGTGTATTATAATTGAAATTACATTTTAATAATTTTTCTCAGTGTTCACTGATGACATATAGAAATGCTACTGGTTTGTATGTTGAGTTTTTATACAACTTTACTGAATTCGTTTATTATTTCTAATAGTTTTCTGGTGGAGTCTCTAGGTTTTACTGAGTATAAGATCATATCATCTGTAAACAAGGATAATTTGACTTCTTTCCTAACAAGCCCTTAAATCTTTCTCTTGTCTAATTCATTTAGCTAGAATATCCAGTATTATGTTGAATTATAGCAGTGACAGTGATCAACCTTGTCCTTTTCCAATTCTTAAAGGAAAGGTTTTCCATTTCCCCCCCATTCACTATGATATAAGTTGTAGGTCTGTCATATATGGCTTTTATTATGTTTTATTCAGGTTTGAATTTTTTTGTGGTCCAAACCTGGTAGGTTGTATATGTCTAAAAATTTGTCTATTTCCTCGAGATTATAGAATTTATTGGTATGTAGTTGCTCATAGTAACCACTAATGAAACTGAATTTCTATGGTACTTGTAAATGTCTCCACTTTTACTGTGATTTTATTTAGATCTTCTCTCATTTTCTCTTAGTTATTGTGGCTAAAGTTTTGTCAATTTCATTTACCTTTTAGAAAAAAATTTCCTTTTTTTTGAGATAGAGTCTTGCTCTGTCACCCAGGCAGACAAGTGGCACAATCTCGGCTCACTGCAACCTCTGCCCCCCAGGTTCAAGCAATTCTCCTGCCTCAGCCTCCCAAGTTGCTAGGATTACAGGCACATGCCACAATGCCTGGCTAATTTCTGTATTTTTAGTAGAGATGGGTATTCACCATGATGCCCAGGCTGGTTGCAAACTTTTGAGCTCAGGCAATCCGCCTGCCTTGGCCTCCCAAAGTGCAGGGATTTCAGGCATGAACTATCATGCCCAGCCAAAAACTTTTTTCTTTCTTTTATCTTTTGTATTATTTTCTAGTTTTAATTTCATTTATTTTTTCTCTGATCTTTATTTTTTTTCTACTAGGAACCATGGATTCGCTTTGCTCTTGCTCTTCTCATCCTTGGAGGTGCATCATTAGGTTATTTGTAGTTTTACTTTTTTCTTGATAAGGGCACTTAAAATCATAAATTTAAAGTGTAATTCTGTTTTTGCTATATTACATAAGTTTTGATATGTTGTGTTTCCACTTGCTTCAATACATTTTTCTGTTTTATTCTTAATTTCTTCCTTGACTCACTTGGTATTTAGGAGCATATTCTTTAATTATCATGTGTTTGTACAATTTCCAAAAGGGTTTCTAGTTTTATTCCATTGTTGTCAGATAAGATGCTTGCTTTTATTTTAATGTTTTGAATGTTTTAAGACTTGTTTTGTGACATAACATATGGTCTATCTTTGTGAATGATCCATATGCTGAGGAAAAATGTGTATTCTGCAACTCTTGGTTGACATGTTCTGTAAATATCTGTTAGATCCATTTGGTCTATAGAGCATATTAAGTCTAATGTTTTTTTTTTTTGCCAAGAAAATTTTTTTTATTGTATTTTGGGCTCTGGTGTACATGTGCACATTCTGCATCCTACAGGATTGTTGCACAGGTACATACATGCCATGGTGGTTTTCTGTCTCCATCCCCCTGCCCACCCCATCGCCTATATCAGGCATTCTCCAGGTATTATCCCTCCCCATCCTCCCCAGCCCCTGCTGTCTCTCCCCTCCCCTCCTCTCCACCCTCTCCGCACCTAGCCCAGTGAGTGTTGTTCGCTTCCCTGTGCCCAAATGTTCTCATAGTTCATCACCCACCTATGGGTGAAAGCATGTGGTGTTTGGTTTTCTGTTCTTCTGTCAGTTTGGTGAGAATGATGGTTTCTAGATTCATCCATGTCTCCACAAAGTACACGAACTCATCGATTTTTATGACTGCATAGTATTCCATGGTGTATATGTGTCACGTTTTCTCTGTCCAGACTATCATTGATGGGCATTTGGGTTGGTTCCACATATTTGTTATTGTAAAGAGTGCCGAAACAAACATACGTGTGCATGTGTCTTTATAATAGAGCGATTTATAATTCTTTGAGTTTGTATAGTTTCCAAAATGGTTTCTAGTTTTATTCCATTGTTGTCAGAAAAGATGCTTGCTTTTATGTCAATTTTTTGAATGTTTTAAGACTGTTTTGTGACATAACATATAGTCTATCTTTGTGAATGATCCATATGCTGAGAAAAAAAAATCCCAGTAATGGGATTGCTGGGTCAAATGGAATTTCTATTTCTAGATCCTTGAGGAATTGCCACACTGTCTTCCACAATGGTTGAACTAATTTATACTACCACCAACAGTGTAAAAGTGTTCCTTTATCTCCACATCCACTCCAGCATCTGTTGTCTCCAGATGTTTTAATGATTGCTATTTTAACTGGCACGAGATGGTCTCAGTGTGGTTTTGATTTGCATTTCTTTAATGACCAATAATGATGAACATTTTTTCATATGTTTGTTGGCTGCATATATGTCTTCTTTTGAAAAGTGTCTGTTCATATCCTTTGCCCACTTTTGAAAGGGGTTTCTTTGTTTTTTTCTTGTAAATCTGCTTTAGTTCTTTGTAGATTCTGGATATTAGCCCTTTGTCAGATGGGTACATTGCAAAAATATTTTCCCATTCTATTGGTTGTATGTTCACTAGAATGATTGTTTCTTTTGCTGTGCAGAAGCTCTGAAGTTTAATTAGATCCCATTTGTCTATTTTGGCTTTTGTTGCCATTGCTTTTGGTGTTTTAGTCATGAAGTCCTTGTCTGTGCCTACATCCTGGATGGTGTTGCATAGGTTTTCTTCTAGGGATTTTATGGCGTTAGGTCTTATGTTTAAATCTTTAATCCATCTGGAGTTAATTTTTGTATAAGGTGTAAGGATGGGGTCTAGTTTCAGCTTCCTGTATATGACTAGCCGGCTTTCCCAATGCCATTTATTAAACAGGGAATCTTTTCCCCATTGCTCATTTTTGTCCAGTTTGTCAAAGATCAGATGGTTGTAGATGTGTGGCGTTGTTTCCGAGGCCTCTGTTCTGTTCCATTGGTCTATATCTCTGTTTTGGTACAGGATCCAAATTAGAGCACTGAGAGGGTGAAGTTCCCTGACCCTCCAAGCCAGCTGCACATTCCAGGAGGGGACACGCCCCCACCCTGTCTTGGTTTTTTCTCCCTGGGCAGCTCTTGCCCTACTTTGGCTCCTTCCCTGGGTTATTTTAGAGTCCTTCTAGACCCCCTGAAATGAACCCGGCACCTCACTTGGAATCGTGAAGTCCTTTAGTCCCCTACATCTCATTTGCTGGGAGCTGCATTCCGGTCTTGCCACCTCTTGGCCACCTTGGCACTGCCTCCAAATCTAATGTTTCTTTCCTGATTTTCTGTCTGGAAGACCTTTCAAATGCTAAAAGTAGGGTGTTGAATTATCTAGCTATTTATTTCGGTTTCTCTCTTTAGCTGGAATAATATTTGTTTCATATATTTTGGTGTTCCAGTGTTTGGTGCATATACATTTACAATTTTGATGTGCTCTTGCTATACTGACACCTCTATCATTATATAATGACGTTCTTTGTCTCTTTTTACATTTTTGTCTTAAAACTTATCTTTTTGTTTGTGTTACTAGTATAGATACACACGCTCTTTTATGGTTTCCATTGCCATTGAATATCTTTTTCATCCCTTTATTTTCAGTTATTTTCAGTTTATATGTGTCTTTATTGGAGAAGTGTGTTTCTAGTAGGCAACAGATCATTGGATATTGTATGTTTATCCATTTCTGTCTTTTTATTGGATTGTTAAGTCCATTTACATTAAATATTATTAATAAGGACTTACTCCTGCCATTTATTAATTTGTTTGCTGATAATTTTGTCACCTTCTCGTCCTTTTTTTCTTCCTTTCTGTCTTCCTATTAATGAAGGTAATTTTCTTTTGTGGTATGACTTAATTTCTTGCTTTTCATTTTTTGGGCATTCATTATGTTTTCTGATTTGTGGTTACCATGAGTCTTGCAAATAATGTCTTATAATCCATTATTTTAAACTGATGACAACTCAACACTGGTTGCATAAACATCCTAACAAACAAGCAAAATATAATCTTATAAAAACGTTACTCTTTAATGTAACCTACCCCCATTTGTAAGTTTTTGTTTCTTCCATTTGTATCTTACTGAACTATGTCTTGAAAAGTTTTAGCATTATTTTTGATTGGTTATTCAATTAGTGTTTCTACTTGAGATATGAACAGATTACACATCACAATTAGTGTTACAATATTTTGTGGTTTTCTATGTACTTACTATTTCCAATGAGTTTTATACCTTCAAATGATTTCTTATTTCTGATTAATGTACTTATCTTTCAGATTGAAAAAGTCTCTTTAGCATTTCCTGTAGGTCAGGTCTGGTGTTTATAAAATCCCTCAAATTTTGTGTGGAAAGTCTTTTTCTCTTTAATGTTTTAAATGTTTGTTTGTTTGTTTTTTATTGCTTCAGCACTTTAAATATGTCATGCCAGTCTCTCCTGGCCTATAGAATGTCTGGAATGTCTGCTACTAGACATAATGGGGCTCCACTGTATATTATTTATTTCTTTTCTCTTGCTGATTTTAGAAACCTTTTTTTCACTTTTGAGAGTTTGATTATTAAATGCCTTGAGGTAGTCTTGAGATAGTCTTCCTGTGATAAATCTGCTTGGTATTCTGTAACCTCTTTGTAGTTGGGTATCAATACCTTTCTCTAGGACTGGGAAGTCTCTGTTGAAGTAATTAGATAATTCAGAGGTTTCAGTGAGAATATAAATTAATTCAATGAAAATAAACTAATGTAAAACCCACAAGCAAGCCAGTTATTTTTCACTAAATCAAGTATATTAAAAGGACTAGTTTTTCTATATTTTATACCCCTCCAGATATGATGCTGGTTACAGAGAACCTGAGAAAACACATTGGATTAGTAGAAAGTGAGGACAAAAAAGTTGAAGATAGTTTTAGAAAATGAGATATAAATAAATAAATAAGAATAAAATAAAATCAGAACATACTAAGCTAGCCTCCCTTTACCAGCCTGATCAGATCTTCACAATCAAACAAATTGAGAGGATAACACTCATCTTCTGGGTATAAATTCCAGTTTTATTGCAGTTATCCAAATGATCCACTCCAAAGCATGTGTTTGGTTTAAAATGGTAATACACTCAACCACTCCCCTTGCTTTGAGAAAACACTAGGGAAGAGGGCTTAGCAAATGATAATAAATCATTTTTTTTTTGCTTATGGCAGTGATATTCTTAGAAATGTATTTAAATGTATTTTAAATGTAAACAATAACATGCTCTCAGATTAACTCCAATGAAATATTAAATTGCCAGTGTAATGCCAAACTTTTTCTTCTAGCTTTCTAAGGTGAACATGAGTTTGGCCAATTAAACTAAGATATTTCGAAGACTCTAACATGCTTAATTCTAATTATATTAGTGTGTTATCTCCAAATTATAACTTTATTAAGAGACCTGTTCTTTCTCATCCAGGCTGGAGTGCAGTGGCACAATAATAGTTCCTTGTAATTTCAAACTTCTGGGCTCAAGCCACCATGCCTGGCTAATTTTTTAAAAAAACATTTTTTTCAAAGACAGCATCTCACTATGTTGCTCAGATTGCTCTTGAACTCCTAACATCAGGTGATCCTTCTACCTCGGGCTCCCAATACACTGGGATTACAGGTGTGGGTTGCTGCACCCAGCCCCCAAATTATAATTATTAGAACAGTGTCAATGTATCCCAGAGTGTTTTCTTTTTTAACTTTTATTTTAGGTTGAATGGTGCATGTGCAGGTTTGTTACATAGGTAAACTGCGTGTTGTGAGGGTTTGTTGCACACATTATTTTGTCATGCAGATAACCACCACATGGGCGTTTTTTTTTTTTTCTGATCCTCTCCTTCCTCTCACCCTATACGCTCAAGTAGGCCCCAGTTTCTGTTGTTCTCTTCTTTGTGTCTGTGTGTTCTCATTGTTTAGCTCCCAATTATAAGTGAGAACATGTGGTGTTTGGTTTTCTGTAGCTGCATTAAAATAATAATTTGCTTAAAATGTTGCTGCAAAGGACGTGATCTCATTCCTTTCTATGGCTGCATAGTATTTCATGATGTATATGTACTACATTTTCTTTATCTAGTCTTCCATTGATAGGCATTAAGACAATTCCATGTCTTTGCTATCATAAACAGTGCTGCAATGAACATACGTGTGCATATGTCATTAAGGTAGAATGTTTTATATTCCTTTGGGTATATAGCCAATACTGGGATTGCTGGGTCAAATGGTAATTCTGTTTTAAGTTCTTTGAAAAATCACCACACTGCTTGCCACAATGACTGAACTGATTTACACTCCCACTAGCAGCATATAAGCGTTCGCTTTTCACTGCAACCTCAGCAGCATCTTGCTTGCACCTCACCTGGGTCCTAATTGAGGATGGATTATGGAAGGAGAGAGATAATTAGAAAAAATATTTATCTGGTCGTATGCTTATTACCTGGGGGACAAAATAATCTGTACACTAAACCTCCGTGGTATACAGCTTACATATGAAACAACCCCCCCACACACACCCCTGAACCTAAAATAAAAGTTAAAAAAAAAAACATTCTAGGGCATATTGACATTGTTATAATAATTATAACTTAGGGGTTGGGTGTGGTAGCTCACACTTGTAATCCTAGGACTTTTGCAGGACAAGATGTGAGGTTCACCTGAGGTCAGTTATCTTTTGACTTCTTAGTAATAGCCATTCTGGTTGGCATGAGATGGTATCTCATTGTGGTTTTGATTTGCATTTCTCTAATCATTAGTGATGTTAAGCATTTCTTTCATATGCTTTTTGGCCCAGTATGTTATCTTTTGAAAAGTGTCTGTTCATGTCCTTTACCCACTTTTTAATGGGGCTGTTTTTTTTTTTTGCTTGTACATTTGCTTATAGCATTTTTTTAAAAGCTCACTTTTATTTCTTGTATTTTATATTCTAGCTTGCTATTTTTTGTCTTTCGGGAATTTGTATGCATACAATAGTAACTCCATGGCATTCTTTTTTAAGTCTAAGCTTTAGTGGATACTGAATAATGCTTAGGAAGGGCTGAAAACTGGGATGAAGAAAGAAAAGACTGGAGGAAGGACTCTTTTTTTTAAGTTGCCAAGGAACATCCCAATGGAGATGTCCAGTTGCAAGCTGAACATGCTTGGTTTGGAATTCTATAGTGAGTTTATGACTATAGATAGAAACTTTGGCATTGTAGGCATAAAACTACAGATGTGAACATGCCTGATGTTATCCAGAAAGAGCCTATGGAGACAAAAAAGCAGGTGGTAAAAATAGGTTCCTGAATATCATAAACATTTTAGGATTATTCACACTGAAAAAGAACCTGTAAAGGGAGTAAAAGGAAATAGCCAGAATGACAGGGGAAAACAAGGGGCAAAGTGTATCATAGAAATTGAGGAAGGACAGTCTCACAAAGACAGTGGGCCACAGTCCAAAATATCAAAGAGAGATGAAGTAAGATAAGAAAAGCAAAGTGCCCAGTACCTTTGGAAATACTGATCCCATTGATAAATTTGGGAAGACAGTGTCTTCCATTGTAATTTGGGGACAATGGGCAGTAAATAAGCAGAAGCAGTAAATAAATATAAGCCAATGGAGAACTCAAGGTCTTCATAGACCAGAACCTTAGTCCGGGAAAAGGCGTGGTGTCCCTCAAGGCCATTCACCCCTCCACAGTCAACCCGCTCAGGAAGCAGCTCTTGGTGGCCTAACCAATGGTGCAGATGGGATGCTGGTCACAAGCTCCAAAGGGTCTCAGTACAGAGGCTCCACGGTGGAGACCCCGGTGTCCTACGTCAAGGAAGATGTCGAGGATGATGATGACTTCAATGAGAATGACTAGGACGACTGATGTCCTCCCCACTTCAAACTCAGCTTCAGTAAAACTTTTAGGAAAAAGAAACTTTTTTTTTTAATGTCGGTTTTCTGTTTCCTTTTGGCCTACTCCCAAGAAGATATTGGTAAGGTATTGAATTTAGATATGCACCTCTGATAAGCAAGGATTGTTTCCAGTAGGATTAGGATGTGCTGTGGATGTGTGTTTTGATACCAGTGTGCTGATGCAGAGTGTTTATTTACTTTTTAAGATTTTGTGTTTTCATTTTCTATTTTTCTTAAAGTGCAGAGTTCATTTTTGCCTGAACAGTTTTTGCTGAGTTTGCTGAAGAATTGTATTTCATCCACATCCATGAAAATAAAACGCCCTCCTGTTATGGTTGGTGAGCACCTGATGCTGTTTATTTGCCATGAGTATGGACGAAACCCCCACGGGTGGATAGCCAGACTCTATGGAGTTTTCCATTCGTTCAGTGGTATGGTGTCCAGAGCCCCAAACAAACAACAGAATTCGTCTTTCTCAATAATAAACACCATCAACATTATTGATTTTATTTTCCCTTAAATTATATTGACGGTTGTGATTCTATCAAGTTTATACACTCTTTTCTTTCCCTGTTTTGCAGCAACAGATTGAAAAGTGCTTTTGTTTGTTTGTTTTTGTTTGGTTTGATTAAATCTTATTGCAACACTGGTGTGGCTATGGAGACCGTCTGGAAGGCTTGGAATGGTTTATTGCTTATGGTAAAATTTGCCTGATTTCTTACAGGCAGTGTTTGGAAACCTTTTATTATATAGTTGTTTACATACTTATAAGTCTATCATTTAAAGACATGTATTGAAACAAATGTATTTGCTTCGTAAGCATCTTTCTGTAATCTATTATAAAGTTGAAATTAAATATACAGAATGTTTTAACAATTTTTAACTGAAAATTTGTCAATCATTTTTAATAGTTATTTTTTTATAAAAAGTAAAGAAAATTTAAGGACAGGCAGTAGTCTATTTTAAAATTTATTCACAAAACCCATTAACTGCACAGTTGCCATTAGTTGCCCGTTCTAAAATGATAGTCTTTGTATTGAAAGACCAATAAACTTTTCTGTAATATTTTATGAAATATAAAGAGAGTTTAATTGTTTGACTTGTTTAAGTTGGCACTGTTCATTTTTATTGATAAAACACACATGGGCATTAAAAAAAAGAAAATGGCATGATGACTAGAGAGATTTATGTTATTAACAAAGGATACAGAGATGATATCTGAAGGAGTAAGTTTCTTAGGAGACAGAAGAAACAGAAGGGGAGAGATTTGCCATGTGGAGAAGAAGCAAATCCTCTTCCATTGAGTTATGAGTAAGGAAGTAAAGGATATGTGGACATGAAGATACATAGTAGGGAAATAAAAGTCGTAGTAATTCTTACCTTACGGCTTCCATTTTCTCAGTGAAGTAAGAGGTTAAGTCTGCTAACACCAATGAAGAATGTGGAATGTTAGGAGATTTGAGGTGAAAAAATGTAAGTCTGGAGTAGACATTGAAGAGCAATGTAAAGGAAGCTGAGAGCTTCTCTGTCTTCCTGGTGACTAAGAATTACTGGTCAATAATTAACACCCATCGCAACTTGGAAACTATAAATTTATTGTAGCTTCATATAATGATTGTGCAACACTCTTTCAGTATCCAGATCAAATGGTTCCTCCACAGTGAAAATTCCTCTAATCGAAAAAAGCAGAGTTTAGCAGTCCTTATTTATGGCATCACTATACCCAATAATTGCACTTATATATATATATATATATATATATATATATCTCCATAATTGCACTTAGAATAATATATAATGACTATGAATTATTTGTGCTACATGCTGCCCTCCAATCATATATTGAGCTTCTTAAAGGCATAGCTGTATTTTGGGATATCTCAACAAATGTTTGTTGAATGAATAAATAAGTAATCAATAATCCTCCTGGGATAGTGCATGTCCAAATGTGTATTTACAATATTATTATTAATATATCTTTCTCAAAATGCCCTCTCAGAAACTGCTCCAGCCCAGATATCCTGACTATATAGCTTAGCTTTGTCAGATTGTGCTCAGTGCAATCAGAAGGAGAGTGAAATTTTGGTAGAAAGCAGAGTAGGATAAATAGTCTCAGATGTTCAAATTTCTGCTTTGGAAACTCAGGAAAGAATCATGTATTATAAACATGAGATTATAGTACAAAGATGATTCTCTACATGATTTTTTAAATAAAATTTTTTTTTCACATTTTATTTTAAGAAAATTAATCTACTATTATAAATCCTACTGCTCAATCTATTAAAACCCATAACCCAAACCAATAAATGATTAAATTTAAAAGAGGCTTGTCCTTGAAATATTTTTTTTTTTAGAAAAAATCACATTGTAATAGTTTGTAAAACTAATGAGCAGAGGTAATTCCTTCAGCCTCAAGAAAATGGAACATGGGTGATACTCAAGATGATCCATGTGATCTCACTCACTAGGCTGAGTGTTAGCTGCCTTTGGAAAAATATGGCAGGTTTGAATTATGTGGAGTATAATAAAGTTTTATCATTAATTTTAACCCAAATTAGGTCATTTATATACTTTAATAGCAGTTTAAATCTACTCTTTTCATATTGTACAGATTGAAATCACTCTTCTCTCACAATTATTTTGCAATCTTGTTTAGCATATGTGACTGATAGTGAATGAATTGACTTTTCAAGGGTGGATTAGTAGGATCTTTCTGTAAAAATCCAGGAGATGATGGAGAAATTATTCTTTAAAAGACACACTGACATTTTCCATGTTGACAGTGATACCTATTATTTTATGCTAAGAGATTGTTAGCAGTCTAGTGATTAAAAAGCTTGCTTTTTGTTAAAAGTGGTTTCAAATTAATTATTTACTGTACTTACTAGTCCCTTTCAGCTAATGATATACTGCTAAGTTAATATTTCACATAAACTGTACACTGAAATTTATAAGAATAAGTCATTCATCTTGTATCAGATCTCATGGGTGTCTATTATTTTTAGGACACCTCCTATGTTATCTACCCACTCCTCATTATATGCATACTTTCCTAGAAGTTCCACTTAGAATATGAATAATCTTTCATTTTCAAACATATAACAGAGAATATTGTTAGGATTATATTATGTGACAGGAAAGGAAAAACTTACATACTTTGACATTTAGCTTCCTGTAACGTTCTACCCTATTAAAGAGCATTGAAATGCTATTTATGTTCTTGAGTTTCAGATATACTTTTGCTGGTGAAGTTATCTTTCCCTAAACATTCTAGTTTGTTCCTCAGTGGAAAAACGCAAACAACATGTTTGAAGATGGCATCATGTTACCTATTGGGAAGGTTAAAGAAAGCTTCAGTCAAAAACAAAAGAGGGTGGCTTATAGAAAGGTTTTTTCCCTAAAATTATTGCATATATTTGACTGTGAGCAAGCTTGAAAATTCATACATTATTGGCAGAACAGAGAGGCTTTCCTTATTTTACCATCCATCAGTCATTCACTCATATAACAGGTATTTGTGCAGACCTACTGTGTGTCTGGCATCGCTATTGGCACTACGGAAATAGCGGTAAACAAATAAGCAAAAACCTTTGTCCTCATGGATCTTACATACTTGGGGAAGATGGAATGCAAACAAAATTAACAAGTAAATTATGAAGCATATTAGAAGGGGATAAGTGTTAATAAACAAAAATAAGCAGATAAGAGGAGGTGAGGAAACATAATTTTATGTAGTATCATCAGGGAAAAATTCACTGAGATGGTGCCAGTTGAACAAAGATCAGGAAACAATGAAGTGAAAATATGGATATCTTGGGGAAGAGAAATTCAACCAGAGGGAAAGCAAATGTAACAGCTTGCCTCTTGCCAAGAGTAAAGAGGACCATATTGATGAAATGGAGTGAGCAAAAATGTTGGAGAAGTTGAAGTCAAAGGAGTAAGGGATTCAGGTGTATAGTAGTTTGTTTTGGCCCTTACCTTTACTGAGATGGAAGTCATTGGCAGATTCTGAGCAGAAAAACAACATGATCTGACATAGCACAAAGGATGAAAGTAATATTTAGCAAATCTTACTAGCTAAAGAAGATTTCTCTTTGTTTGCCAGCCTCAGTGGGATCTCTACTTCTTTTCAGGAAAATTGGAATCTCTGTTAACACCTCTGTTGGGATTACCATTATTTTTTTTCCCCCACTTCTTCTTTGTAATTGTATATTATGTTGTAGACTAGCAGGGTAGACAAATTAACTACAAATGCCTAAGGACACACTGTTAAAATTATTAATTCAAACTTTAAAATGATGAGCAAAAGTCTCACATTATAATGATGTTTATTGCTGTGTGGTCACGCTTTTACAGAATGCAGCTGTGTAGAGAATAGAATTCAGTTTTTCTTCAAACCGTTGACTCTCCAGAAACTGAACATAAACAGTCAATTAACACAGTCAAAAAAACAGCAGATTTTGTAGATTAATTACATGTATTATATACTCTGTTCTTATAATAAAGTAAGCTAGAGAAAGATGTTAGTAAGAGAATCATAAGGAAGAGAAAATGTATTTAGTATTCATTAAATGGAACTGGATCATCATAAAGGTCTGCATGCTCCTGTTGTGTAGGTTGTCTAGGAGGAAGAGGAAGGGTTGGTCTTGCTTTCTCAGGAGTGGCAGAGGTGGAAAGGTGGAAGAGGTAGAAGAGAAGGCAGGAGATGCTGGCACACTCAGTGTACATTTACAGAAACATGTCATAATTTCTTTCTGACTTTTTCACTTTTTCATTTCTCTAGAAGTGCTTCTATACAGTATTAATTCTTCTTCCATTCTTTGCTTTACTTTCAGTGGCCATATCATAGAAGGGGCAATGTCATAAATGAAGTGAAAAGCAATCTTGAATCATAGGAACCTTTCTGCCAGAATGCCTAATGTCAATTTCTTTTTTAATGTTTTCATTCCACTTTAAGTTCTGGGGTACATGTGTGGAACATGCAGGTTTGTTACATAGGTATACATGTGCCATGGTGGTTTGCTGCATCCATCACCCCGTCATCAACATTAGGTATTTCTCCTAATGCTATCCCTTCCCTGTCTCCCCACCTCCTGCTATCCCTCCCCTATTCCCCCACCCCCTGACAGGCCCTGGTATGTGATGTTCCCTTCCCTGTGTCCATGTGTTCTCATTGTTCAACACTCACTTATGAGTGACAACATGTGGTGTTTGGTTTTCTGTTCTTGTGTCAGTTTGCTGAGAATGATGGTTTCCAGCTTCATCCTTGTCCCTGCAAAGGCCTTGAACTCATCCTTTTTTATGGCTGCATAGTATTCCATGGTATATATGTGCCATATTTACTTTGTCCATGATACATTTATCATTGTTGGGCATTTGGGTTGGTTCCAAGTCTTTGCTATTGTGAAAAGTACCACAATAAACATACTTGTGCATGTGCTTTTATAATAGAATGATTTATTATCCTTTGGATATATAGCC
Organism: Cacajao melanocephalus; assembly: GCA_963573385.1. Taxonomy (NCBI): domain Eukaryota; kingdom Metazoa; phylum Chordata; class Mammalia; order Primates; family Pitheciidae; genus Cacajao; species Cacajao melanocephalus. The sequence continues at coordinate 3,588 of CAUYLG010006607.1, read as the reverse complement.
AGTAGTGGGATTGCTGGGTCAAAGAGTATCTCTAGTTCTAGATCCTTGAGGAATCACCACACTGTCTTTTTCTGGCCCTATTTCTATGTCTTCTTCTTCATTGTCTGACACTGTTTTGGAAGCACTCATCTTCATCAGGTCATTTTTTTTTTAATTTCTATGGTGTGGGGTCTATGAGTGCTAGAATTTCTCCAAGCCCCGTATCTTGAAAGCCTAAACCCTCCTACACACACTATTTTTTTTTTTACCATATTCACAATCTGTTTCATTGTTTTCTTGGTTAGCTCTGTTGTAAATCCTGTAAAGTCATGCACAACATCTTAACACAGTTTTCTCCAGCAGAAATTTATTGTTTTGGACTTGATGGCTTTCATGTCTTTTTCTACAACAATGATGGCATCTTCAATGGTGTAATTCTTCCAGACTCCTATGATGTTCTCAGTAATCAGGTTCTCTTTCATAACATTCACAATTCTTTCCATAGAGAATCATGTGCAATTAGCCTTAAAGGTCCTTATGAGCCCTGATCAAGAGGCTGAATTTGACATATTGCATTTGGGGGAAGGAGACCACTTCAACACCTTTGGTGTTGAATTCACAGGGTTTCAAGTATTCATGGATATTTTCCAATATCAAATGAATTTTAAAAGGCAATATCTTACTGTAAAATACTTGCTGAGTTCAGAGACAAAGCATGGAAGGAACCAATTCAAAAATAGGGTTCTCATTGTCCAGGCCTTCCTACTGTACAACAAAAAACACTGGAAACTGGTGCTTATCTTTTCTCCTTAAGACTTAGAGGTCAGCAGCTTTATAGACAAAGGCAGTCCTGATCATAAACCTGACTGCATTTGCACAAAACAGTAGAGTTAGGATCTGCATTCCTGCAATTCTCCTGCCTCAGCCTCCCGAGTAGCTGGGATTACAGGTGAATGCCACCATGCCCGGCTAATTTTGTATTTTTAGTAGAAACGGGGTTTCTCCATGTTGGTCAGGCTGGTCTTGATCTCCCAGCCTCAGGTGATCTGCCCGCCTCGGCCTCCCAAAGTGCTGGGATTACAGGCGTGAGCCACTGCACCCAGCCCAGTCTGACTTTTTTACTTGCCTCAAATCTTTGGCCTCAGCTGCTTGATTATACACTTGATATGGTTTGGCTGTGTCCCCACCAAAATCTCATCTTGAATTGTAGTTCCCATAATCCCCAGATGTCATGGGAGGGACCAAATGGAGATAACTGAATCATGGGGTTGGTTTGCCCTATCTTGTTCTCATGATAGTGAGTGAGTTTTCACAAGATCTGCTGGTTTAATCAGGGGCTCAACCCCTTCCCTGGGCACTCATTTATCTCTCCTGCCACCATTTGAAGAAAGATGTATTTGCTTCCCCTTCCAGCATAATTGTAAGTTTCCTGAGGCCTCCCAGCCTTGTGGAATTGTGAGTCAATTAAATCTCTTTGCTTTGTAAATTACCGAGTCTCAGGCAGTTCTTTATAGCAGTGTGAAAACAGACTAATGCAATACTACTACTGAGAAATCTCTCAGAGATGTTGCCATTTTAGAAATGAGAGTAGAGAAGGCTAGAACAAGTTAAGAAATTGAGCTTTTTACAAACAAGGAATATGTTGTTTTCTTTTTTATGCCTAAGACTGAAGCATTTCTTGATGAATGAATCAATATATCAGTGAATGAATACATGTATAAATAAAACATAAAAGGGGCTTAATTTTGAGTAGATGAGAGTATCTTTAGAAAATTTATGGATAATGGGACATTCCTTAAATTCCTATATGATGTACCATTCAAGAAGCTTTATTCTATTCCAGTTTCTGTTTTTAGCGTATAGAATATAGTGTTAATATAACATCTATTTCTAAATCAAGAATGATCTTATTTAAAATATCTGTGATTTAATTAGGAAATATGCTAATGATGATTCTAAGAAATCTGCAACATCATCCCTTCACATTCACACTACTTAAGAGATATATAGTTTGTATTTGTTCAGTAATACTAGGATGTGTTATAGCGTCTGTAGAACTTCTTGCTGTATGGCGATAATCCCAAAGTGTGAAGGTATATCTTATTTTTATTTACAACCTCAGTGCTTAGAAGTTTCCCTAACACATAGCAGCACTTCAACAACATTTACTGGGGGGGAAAAAAAAAGAATATTACAATTCAATAAGCTCTGGATTTCAAGGCAAAATTGCCTTAAGAATATCCAATACACTACAAACTGTAGTTGTTTTTCTTTTAAAATGTACTACATAAATATGTCATTCAAACATTTAAAAATATATAATTAAACACATTAACATATTAGCTGTCATCCTTCTAAATTATAATAGATAATATATATTTTTTAATTCCCCTCTGTAAATAGTCTTCCTTAAGAGTGCTGTCACTCAAGGAACATGCATCCTTAAAATGGCACTTTTTTGTTTGTCAATCCTCTTCTTTTTCTCTGCTTTAAGATAAAAACAGTATTTTCCTACTTTCTACAAGGAATAAGAATGAAAGATTCTAGATTTAGGTAATTTCCCCTATCTCCAATTGATCTTTATAATTTACATTTTACACGTGCACCCCTATTTCCATCAACATTTTGAAACATTAGAAAGAGTTTTTTTTTCCTTCCACCTAGAAATAAGTGGAGAACACAATCCTATTTTCTGATTCATGATATTATGACACTCTTTGAGAAAAATCATCATTTTTCTGAGTCAGCATTTCAAACCGTTGTACCTTTTTCTCTTTTCAAATGATATTTGTCTTTTTAGTGCAAATTGTTTTATAAAGCGATTTTACTATTATTATAGTTCTTTCCTACTAGGTAGAACCAGACGTTGCATTCCCATATCCCAAGGATGGCTTACTAATTTCGAATGGTTTGGTATCCAGAAAATGTTCACGTTTAAGTGTCATGCTAACTGGTGGAAATGACAAGAAAGGTTATATTTTGAGCCTAATATTCAAATCAGTCACTCAGTTTTTCACATATCTCTTGCTAATGATGCTGTTCATTTTTTTTTTTGATAAATTACATAATGCCATAAAGCAGGGGACCTTCTGCGAGTATTTTCTCCTATGGGAGACTAGCTGATAAAGTATGACATAACCATAACATTGTGCTTTCTTCCAAGGTAAAGATTTCACAATGTTTTTCACATAAAGATTCCTAAAGCTAAGTTTCACTTAATAAATTAAGAGGCTACTTACAATGTTGGTTAAAAAAAGATGCTCATTAAAATATGATGTAATGATGTCGTGGTGGCAAGTAAATAGAACTCAAGGAAATAAAAAACAGAAACTAATATATCAGCTTTCTTGGGCTCAGATATCTGTTGATTGATTAACTGGATAATGGTCTGTTCTCCTGGGCTTTGTAAAAACATTGTAAATATTCACTTACATATTTGAAAATACATTATAAGCCATATTAAATTTTAGAATATGTAAGGGGCAGCAGTAGTAAGTAGTATCCAAAGTCAGTATCTTTCCCTTTTTTTTTTTTTTTTTTTTTTTGGTAAAATTTAATAATATAGGAAATGCTTTGGCAAGTAAATAGTAACGGGTGGTGGAACCTGAA